>JAKWJA010001628.1:0-32352 GCA_027704765.1 Solanum habrochaites | reverse complement strand
AGTCCCCCCCCCCCCCCCCCCCCCACCCCCCACCCCCCCCCCCCCCCCCCCCTTTCGAACGTGTATATAATAAGCATATAAAGCATCATAAACATAGAAGAGTTAATACCTAACCTTTTGCCTCCTTACTAAATGAATTCATATACAAGCCACCATTAAAAAAAAGGATACTTGTGCAAGGCTAAGGGTTAGCATTCCCCTTCTACTACCAAAGCTAAGTACTCTCTTTGGTCAATTGTTGATCACCTCAATCCCCACTATCATAATTACATACCTAAGTTTATTAATTACGAAGGTATTATACCCTTTGTGATCACATAAAACATATGGTCAATGTACATAAGGAAGCCCATACTACCTCACAAACTAAGCCTATTTTGAAGTCATCCTTTACATGCTTACCATCCATGGATCTATCATTTCTTAACTTCATTTATTAAGATTCTCTCATCTTTAGTCTACTATACTAGGATAGGCAACTCTAATCCAATCTTATCTTCAATCTCTCCTTTATTAGTGACCCTAGGTTATACCTTGTGCAATGCACTTATGATGGGCCATAATACCATTCATGCAAGGTACTAATTTTGGATTCTTTTCTATAATTTCTTACTTTGGAGCCTAGCCACTATCTTTATCTTTTGAATAATATAAGATACTTTTTTAAGCATTTCTAAGTTCCTTAATCATATGGATCCTACAATATACTTTTTAAGGTATGTCTTGATCCCTTAATAATCATGAACACTACGAGATACCCCTTGGGCATGTCTAAGTTCATTCACACATTATGAACGCTACGAGATACCCGTAGGGAATTTCTAACTTCATTATTTGCTTTGAACACTAAGAGATATTTCACAAGAACGTCTAAGTTCATAGGATATGGAGATCTCTACTAGGAACCTTGACTCAACTACGTGAAAAACTATCGCCTCATGAGACCTACTAGGTGTGGCTCTCCTTTCTACTTGGATTTCGTACCCTTGCTAGACTATCCGTCTCACTTTGCATATCCACTTGGAGTCAAGCATATACTCCAAGGTTTTCATGTTACGCCTTGATCAACACTTTTATCTCATGGAGGGATGTCCTTGACAATCTCTCCATGCTCAAGTAAATCTATCACTTTCGTTCAATCGTCCTAAACCTACAACCAATACAACCAACCTAAGGTTCATTATTTATCTATTCATTCTATCATCATTCATGGATAGATTATAGGATCTTCTAGCCTTAGATTTCTTCTCACATTCTTCATTACTAGGAGAATGTAGCCATAATTCATCTTTAAAGTTCAATTCAATAAGAATCAATCTTAATTAATCAAGTATAGTTCAACTCATAACTAGGTGATTCAATCATGATCAAGTAGCAGAAAATACAACTGAATTAAGAAGATCAATTTATAACCTTGATCTAGCCTCTAATGGCCTAAAGTCAGCATGATCACCTCCAACATCAAATACTACAATTCATCATTGAAAAAACCTCATAAAAATTTTATTAGTATCATATGACATTAATTTAATCCTACCACTAAGCTTAGGATCACAATACAGCCTTACCCACAATGCAATCACAACCCTTTTGAATTAGGGTTCTTTGGATTCACAATTGAGGAAAACTAGGGGGCTTTATGGATGAAAGAATTCATGAATGAATAAGCTTCACATACCTTATATTAGAGCCTTAAATCCAAATTGAATCTTTGGTGAATTCTTCCTAAGTTGTTGCCCTCAACTTCTCTTGTTCTTCTATTGTGTTCTTGAAGTTCTAATGTGAGAGAGAGGTTTTGATTTGGAGTCTAGAGTCTAATGGGGTATTTTATAGTTTAAATACTAGTAAAATATATAAAACTACCTGAAATTACTGACAATGCATTTATTTTAATGTGGGAGGAATTTACCACATTTCCCCTCCCTTGGCCAAAAGTTTGCAGGAAAATTATAGATCAATCAACGAGGCCACCTACGAGGCGTCGATAACGACGGGCCGTACTGGCAACCGCAGTTTTGGTCTGATACCCCTTTTTGTGGGATTGAGATCCACAGGCTAAGTTTCACGCTCCTATCGATGGGGCAGCGATGGACATACGGTCCGTTGATGACCCTCGTTGGTTAGGACTGGTTTTTGACAGTTTTTTGCTCACAAGTTAGGTCCTCTTCAAGGACCCTTAGGTTAGTCCTTGGGGAGTTTTTGCAGATGTTTCCACCTAAAATGATTAACTATAGATGTAAGGAACCTTTCCTATAAATTTGAGCTTGAAGAACTACATAAAATCTCATGAAACATACTAAGGTACGCTAGCACGTCTCAATGCTAACTTTCAAACGTCACCGGACATTCTTGGATTTTTTGCCTCCAAACTCTCTCAAACTCTATATACTGAATCTTAACACCATATTTGATCATTTTAGAACCTCATAGCCTCATGACACACATTTTAGGCACTAGGTTCACCTAATTTGTTCTGGGTTCATAACAAGTATTGAGTAGGGTTCAAACAACTCACAACCCCCATATACCATATAGAAATTATGGGTAGAAAAGGGTCATACTTTGTAGATAATTTCTTTAGTACTCGTTAGCATAGACTAGTGGATCCACTAAGAAGTTTAGGTTCTATACTCATGGCATATAGTATTGACTGGCAGCGTGAGGTAAAACATTGTATCATCACGATAGCTCTAACGTGATGGTTGTCGGTTAGAGGAACTCCCATAAAAAGTAATTGTATTTTTTATAAATAGTTTATTGTATTCTTACATGCAGTTCAGAGTTATATGTATATTTTCATACACCTAGAGTTGACTTCGTATTTTAAACAGTGTTTCTTTATATTGCACTTGTTTTAAACTACTTTATATTGAAATGAGTTCAGTTATATTGAGTTGAATTGAGAAAGGTGTTCTGCAGATTCTTTCAAGCTTAGTTGTATTTTAGCATTCAATCACATACTTTGGACATTCAATGTGCGGGATTTGCCCAATTGGCCTGCATCATTTTATGATGCAGACGCCGGTAGCCAGGATCAGCACGCAGTGCTCCATTGATCCCATAAGTATTCAAAAGTCATTTGGTGAGCCTCTTTGCATTTCACAGGAATCCTTTTATTGCATTTTGGTTATTTTATTAGTTCATTAGGATGTCGAGGGGTTTTTCCCTACATCCATCTCAGTTGTTATAGAGGATTCATAGATTGTTAGATGTTAGTTTCTTTAGAATTTTCATTATCATTATCTTATGTTAAGACTTTGGTTTGCCTTAAGATCCAAACCAAAATGTTCCTTTATAACATTCTAGTTTATTTCAAAACTTTATGTTTATTAATTTAAATCTTCCGCTAAGTAAGTAAGCCAGTCCAAGGGTTCGCTTGAGAGCATCAATGGTTATCGAGTGCAAGCCATGTCCAGGGTCCAAGCTTGGGGCATGACACAAGTCCTCACTCAAACATCATTCTTGGGAATGGCCATAGTGTCACTAGGCAACCCATTGTTGTCTCGGGTTTAAATTAGACAAACTGACCCATTTTGGTATTCAGCTGCTTGATAGAGATGGAGTGAGAAGGAATCATATGGCTAAGGTTCAATACATCTTCCTTCATTTCTGTCAAAATTTTATTGGACCCTTCAACCTTGTTTCGAATATGAGAGAATATATCCTCAAAAAGGGCTTTTGACGCTCGTGGGGAGGAACATACTCATCCTTTTCCTCTATATCCTTCCTTCCAAGTGGGGTTCAATCTCTCCACTCTATATCACGATCTCTCGAGTCTTCATCCATGTTCCAACCTTGGTTTCCAAGCTAACTTAGGTAGTTTTCACGATAACCTCCATGGTTTTCTAGGAAGTTCACATCCTAATTATATATCTCTTCAAATATGGCTTCGTCGGGATATGCACACCCAACATCCACATCATTGACATTTCTAGATCAGCTCCCATAACATTTTTGGACAAAATGTCTAGTTGGTTCATGATCTCTGCCATATTTTGGTCCCTCTCTTAATCTCTCTAACGTTGCTCCTTTGTTAATTTAAAAGTGAGAGGGGAGACCTGATTCTCGGGTGTACCATGTATGGTTAATTTTGGTCATACAATCCAAGAGCGAAGCTGCTAAAATATAAGGTTGTTGCATCAAACCTCCCAAACTACACCCTTTTTCATCGAATCAAGGCTTTTGTAAATGTATTGCAGAAGCACTTTGCTGGGAAAACTATGAGTTTGGTATTGTAGCACCAACTTCTTGAATTGTAGCCAATTCTCATGTATTGGATCACCCTAAAAATGTTTCAAACTCTTGATGTTATCCCTACATTTCATCATCATTTAAGGAGGGAAAATTGCACTTGAAATGAGGTGACAAGATCTTAACAGGAAGTGATGGAGTCTCTTGCCAATTCAGCCAACCACTTATATGCTTCTCCCATTAAAGAAAATGGGAACAACCTCTACCGGACTGACATTTAGGATATGTTCTTGAAGGATAACGGACCGTAAACATCAATAATTTCTTATATGCTCATGGGTAATCTATGCATAACCCATCCAAAATAACCTTTTCAATTGCAAAAGTGCAGCAGGTATTGGCAGTAATGTGAAACACAAACTGTCCTTGAGCGGAGGGCAAAGCGGAATTGACCCAATTCACATGTTACATAGGGGTCACTAACATTCGGATCATTTACATCGTTGAGGTTGTCGATGTTATCTTGGTGGCCCACTTGGATACGGTTGTTTCTGTTGACACTCATTTCCTTTGTTTAAGACATCAACACGGAAACCAAAACTAAAATTAAGTAGATTCAACTATGAATAACAAGAACATAATTCAATTCACCATGAAAATCTCAAACAACACCACTCCTTAGCAGTGAAATCATTTTGTAATGTTTTAGGGACACTTCATCCAATACTAAGTTTCATAGATCGCTAGTCAATATAAAACCCAACTAAATGATTTGTGTCAAATCCCATAGGGAGCGGTATGTTTTTAAGATTCAATAATAAAATATGAACATGGTCAAATTAGTCATAGGAATACAAGTTGTTAAATAAGAACACTCTCCAAATCAGGGGGTGACGCAAATGTCAAATGGGGGGTTTTGGTTTGAAATTATCAACTCCAACAACAACAAACAATATGAAATAACAATAATGAGATGGGTTTTTGGGATGTGATTCGATTATAGGATAATACAGAAACATTGATAATTAACTGTTAGGAAGTAACTGTATATTTGTGAGTAAGTTAAGCCATGGAGGTAATAAATTTTCTCGATTAAAAATTTACCCCGAATCAAGTTCATTTCTGTCGAACATCAATAAGCAAGCAAAATAAGACCATCCACACATTAGTCCATTCACTCTCTTGAGCTGAATGTGTGGAATTGGGTCACTTCTCAAGTTGAACCCATGTCAACCTAATACCCACTAACCATCAATCAATAATCTTAGTTTTAAAACCTCTATCTCAAGCAAGCCAAACACACAAGTGTAGAACTGCATTTTCAACTACAATTTTAAATTAAACCTCGATTATTAATTGAAATCACATCTAAACAACATTCAAACAAACATCTAGAAATACCCATTAGCTAAATAATCCCATAGTCCAAGAATTTCAAAGACCCAATTCTAATTTCTCAATAGTGAAAAACGTCAATTCTTCAATGCTAAAGGAAAACTAGAGAAAAAGTTGTCTCAATGCTCAAACTTTAATTCAAAATCGATATGATTGTAGATTTTTAAATTGAATGTTCAATGTTGTATTCATAGTCCAAAAACATATGCTGCAAAAAGTCACTCGGCGAAGTAAGTCGGGCTCGCCGAACTAGTCGGCGATCTGCCCTTTTGATCATTCTATTGCCTTTCTACAACCTCAAATTATGTAACTTTGGGTGATCTAACCTAGCACCGTGGAACCACTCGCCGATGCTCTGACTATTCCTCTCTATCGCCAACTTGGTTCTTTTCTTCAAGGCTTGGCACACTGGAACTTTAGGCGGTAAAGTAACCATTCGACGACTCACCAAATGGGCTTGACGATTACCAGGATTGCCTTTGTTCATTCTTTTAACTTGTTTTGTTTCTTTTTGCAAATTAGTGTCCTTGAATTTTTTTTTCTTTAATCCACACACATAGAAATCAAGGGTTTTATATAGGTTATTGGCACAATAAGTTTTTGAGGACAGTAAGAGGTTGTTTAGTAGGCTGCATTAAAATAAATGATACATGTTTATACATGGTATTATTTAATACTATGTTTATACATCCTATGGTATTATAGGATGTATTACTAATACCTTCCATTTGGATGTATTAGTAATATATATGATATAATACCATGGGAAAAGTCACATAAAGACAAAAATATCCCTCAAATATTTTTAATTATTTTTTTTCATATTCTTGATTTTATGTTCTATATTTTTACTAGTAAATACTTTTAAATAAATTAGCTTACAATTTATTCAGAGAGAGTTGTTTGTTACTAAATATATCTAATTAAAATAAATTCAAATTTGAAATGTGAGTTATTTAACATTTACTATATAAAATACAAATATATCGCTAATTATTCATATTTTGAACAATTTAAAATATTACATACATATTAAAACTATAACTTGCAACTTTTATGCATATATGTGGATTATGTATTCCATTTTTATTGACTGTCTTTATAATTTTAAACGTAGTTGGTTTATTTTTTTAGATTTAAATTTGAAATTTTATGAGTGATATATTTATTAATATGAAGATTATTGATCATCAAATAATTAAAGTAGAAAATTGGAAACATGACAATAAAAATATTCTTCTCATAGCTAGCTGGATGCCATAAAAATATATTTTCCGACAATTATCTACCATGACCCAATTACATAATAATTTAAGGGTATAATTAAAAAAGATATTTTTAAAGAATTTGAATACAAACACAAGTTGGGATTGAAGACAATGAACAAAACACTTGATAAAAATAAACCCTGCATTACTAATCTCTCCACTACTAATCCCTGCATTACTAATTCATGCATTACTAATCCATGTGTATTCATTTTTGTACCAAACGACCCCTAAGCCTATACTAATAAATCTCTAAATGAGTCTAAATCTAAGACTCATCAGATACTACTTGCAGTTCCAGAGTTGCTTTGGTCAGCCTACTTGCTTCCAAAGGATTTCACTTCTATTTTCAGTTTTACTAAGATGTTGTGGGTCTTATTCCAATGTCTATCGTAGTTATTAGAGGCTTCTAAAAAATAGTGTTTTCAGTAGTCTTTCCATTCTTAATGTTTGAGACTCGAATTGACTTTTTGGCTAACTAGCTACTTTATATAGTCTTTCCATTCTTAATGTTTGAGACTCGAATTGACTTTTTGGCTAACTAGATACTTTATATATTCTAAGTTATGTACTTGAGATATATGAGTTAAAGATTTATTGTTGAGTTCATATGTTGTTGATTAAGTCTTCTGCTGAGAGGTGAGTCAGGCCAAGGGTACTCTTGGGGCCAACATTGTTCTCGAGTGCCAGTTACACTCAGGTTGTAGGCTCGGGGAGGGATAAACTTGGTATTAGAGCACAAAGTTCAAGAGTCCTAGTGTGTTTATGAAGTTGTGTCTGTATATTCTTAGTTATATGTGTGAAGCGTGCAACATCAATAATTAGGAGTCTATGACATTTGATAAATATCTCACTTCTTTCATTCTCTTTTCGTGTGATAAAGTTCATATCTATAAAAGTCTCTTTCTAATTCATGCTTGCACATATCTTCAGATCATTCCACAAAGAGCTTTTTGAGGTTTTCCTTCTAGGAGAAATGTTGAACCCTTGGATCAAGGGGTTCCCAATGCACCAAAAGTGCAACCCCAAGGAGAGGTCACCAATTTTGAGTTTACCGGATGTTATTCTGATGTTGAGTCAAGTAATGAGCAACCAAGATGGGAAATAGAAAGGGTTCGAGAGGATGTTGTTGATACTTCCAGAATCCAAGAGTTGTTAAGTATGAATCCTCTAGACTTCAGCGTTTCAAGTGTCACAGAGGATCCAAAAATTTTTGTGGAAGAGTTTGATATAGTGTTTGAGGTGATGCATGTGGAAGATTTTTAGCGAGTAGATACCAACTAAAGGGTATTTCTAGGGTCTGGTATGACAAATTGAAGAAGAGTAGAGTTGGAGGAGCATCAATTATGAGCTAGGTTGTGTTTGAAGTTGCCTTCATTTTCCCCATTATCTAAGAGAGGCCAAGGTAATAGAACTGCTCATTCTGACACAAGAATTTGTGAGTGTGCATGAGTACAACCTCAAGTTCACTCAACTATCCTCTTATGCTCCAGAGATGATTGCTTATTTGAGGAGCATGATGAGCTTGTTTGTTTTTGGGTTATCTCTTCCGTCAAACAAAGAGGGGAAGACTGCTATGTTGATAGGGAACATATACATAACAAGACTAATGATCCTTGGGAAGCATATTAAGGAAGACAAGTTTAGATATAAAAAAGAGTTCCACAACAAGAAGGATAAGAAAACAGGTAATAAGTATGGGCAAAAAACAGGTTATTTGAATCGATCATCTTTTCAACAAAAGCCAATTTGACCTACTCCATCATCAGCTAGTGCACCTGCACCAAAGAACAGAGGTGAGTTCATGAATTAGAATTCAAAAAACTTCAAAGCTAGACCTACTCAATATCGCAGTAGTGTGGCACAAGGGCCAATCAGACTTCTGCATTTGCTAAGTGTTGTAGGAACCACCAAGGAGCATGTTGTGATGGCTCCATTGGCTGTTCAAAGTGTGGTCAGACATGTCACTTCATGAGAGAGTTCCCTAAGAACATGAAAGGTAATGGTAATGGGGAAATAGAGTCCAATCTACTTTAGCGACTCCAGTAAACAAAATTTCACCTAGAGGAGCTACTTCAGGGACAGACGGAGGAGCAAACTATTTGTATGTTATCACTAGTCGCCAAGAGCAAGAGAATTCATCAGATGTTATCATTAGTAAGACCAAACTCTTTCATTTTGATGTATATGTATTGTTTGATCTAGGTGTGAGTCCCCATCTTTTGTGACTCAATATATTTCTATGGGATTTGATATCCATTTTGAGCAACTTATTGAGCCCTTTAGTGTTTCTACACATATTGCTGAGTCAATTCTAGCTAAGAAAGTTTATCATGATTGTACCATTTCTGTTAATCACAAGGACACCATGGTTGACTTAGTCGAGTTATACATGGTTGACTTTGATATTTTAGGTATGGACTAGCTTCATGCTTGTTATGCCTTAGTTAATTGTATAACTTGAGTAGTTAAGTTACAGTTTCTTAATGAGCAAATTATTAAGTGGAGGAGTAGTTTAGCAGCCCTTAAGGGTTGTTTTATTTCATACCTTGAGACCAGAAGTTTCCAAGTAGTGCATCTATCACTTAGTACGAGTTAATGACTCTAGTATTGAGACACCACCTATTCAGTTAGTTCTAGTTGGTACATATATTCTTCATAATTGTAGACCTATCTCTATTATGCTACATAAAATGGCTCCGACTGAGTTGAAAAAGTTAAAAGAGTAGTTGAAAGATCTTCTTGATAAAATTTTCATTCGAAAATCTGTCTCACCTTGGGCCTCTCCCGTCTCATTTGTGAGGAAGAAAGATGATTCTCTTAGGATGTGTATTGATTATCGTTAATTGAACAAGGTTACTATAAAGAGTAAGTATCCTTTTCCAAGTATTGATTTTTTTCAATTAACTTTTAGGTGTCACTTGCTTCTCTAAGATTGACCTTAGATCTACCTAACATCAGTTATAAGTAAGAGAGAGTGATATTCAAAAGCATTAAGGACCCGCTAAGGTCATTATGAGTTTCTTTTTATGTCTTTTAGCTTGGCTAATTATCTTTTAGCATTCATGAACCTTATGAATTGTATGTTTAAGCTTTATATTGATATGTTTGTTATGTTATTTATTGATGTCATTCACATTTATTTCAGGAATAAGGAAGATCATGCTAATCATCTCAAAGTAGTTCTACAAACCCTCAAAGATAGAGAGTTGTATGCCAAATTTTCCAAGTGTAAATTTTATCTTGAGAAGGGATACAAGTTGAGACTTAGAAGATTGAAACAATGCAAAACTATCTCAGAACCATATCTCTAACAGATATTAGGATTTCCTTGGGATCGGCTAGTTATTATAGAATGTTTGTCCAGGGGTTCTCATCTATTTCGTCCCCGTTGATAAAGTTGACACAGAAGACATCGAAGATTCAATGGTCTGAAGCTTGTGAGAAAAGTTTTCAGGAATTTATATAGCTGTATACACTTCTGGTTTTGTAATTGTATAAATTTTTTATTTTGAGTTTATACACAAATAAATGAATTATACAAATCTACCCACGAATTATACAAACTTGTGAATTATAAAAATTTGTGAATTATGCAAGCGAAGCAACTTAAATTGTAGGTATAACCCATAATTATGCAAAATATCGATGTGGAGCATAGTTAAGTCTATTATACTTGTTATTTACAAAAGTTTCTCATAAAAAATTAAAAATTAATAAGAGTTTGATGGATTCGGCTATTACTAAGAATTTAGTCCATTTCAATCTAAGTAACAAGGCTCTTTTATTAATTAACTCAATTCAATTTAACATGACCAAATTCAATTTAACTATTGACTAGGGTTGTTCAAAATTAAACAGAAAAAACATTGGATTATCGATAATGGGTTTCTTGTTCGATGGTAACAATTTGAATTTTTTATTGTCATGAATTACTTTTGAACAGGTTGAATTGTTTTATTAATGAGTTATCGATAACCCCATTATAAATTAAAAAATCATATTTGTGACATTTATCATGTATACTCCTCGCCTTAACCTTTAGTTTCATACGTGTATTATTGACTATTTCAAACTCACAAATATTCTAAGATAAGATGTGAATATATTTTCTTTCGAGCAAGATGCTATATATCAACTCATATGCATGATTCTTAACGGTTAGACAGATAAGTCAATCATCAATCAGCAAATATCTTAATAGTACTATAACGATTTAGTATGTGTACAAACCACCAATAAATCGAACTGATAGATTTCAAAACTAAACCAAGCCAATCAATCACCTCCCTACATTTGATACTCTTTATTGTCATGATTAAAAGAAATTATCAATAAATTTTTTTACCAATAAATAATAATAAAAAACTAATTATAATAAATTATCAAAAAGAATTGCTAACTACAAACTACTGGAGGATTAACAAAATAAATTAATATCCTAACCAATACATTAGTTTCTCCTAATAAAGGAAAATTCATGATTAGAATCTAGAGGCATTTTAACATCTTGGCAAGAAGATGAAATAAAATGATGATCTTTTTTCTTTTGTATTATAGTGTGGTTAATTTGAATAAATGAGTAAAACGATGTGTATAATCTAATGTATATAGTCGAAGTCATCTATTAATGAAATTTCATTAACATTAATAATTACGTGAATGAGCTATTATTAAAATCTCATTAACGCTAGTCGTGTAACCTCTTTATCATAACACTACAGCTCAGACTCGCCTAATTCATATAACTTAAGAATTAAAACATCCATTTAAAAAAATCTTAATAATTATACTTATGTGCAATCATTTTTATTGAAAAAGACATAGTCTGTTTTAATAGATGAGAATAATATCGTGATTAACTTTGTAAATTAGTATTATTAATTAATTTTAATTAATTATTTTTAGTAGATGTAAGTATCAATTGAGTCCCAATTGAGAGAGGATAAAATCTATAACAAAATGTACTTTAGCTACCGTATTTTGTTTTGAAGTCAGTAACAACATTTTGACTTATGGTTGTATTTTGTTTTTTTATTCATTACAAATGAATCATCCTTTTTTATCTATACTTTCTATGTTATTTTACTTTTTTTTTCTTTTTTCACCCATCTATATATTCTTTTCATATTCAATATTCATCATATCCAATCCATCATTTCTCAATTTTACACTTTGCCCCTTATAAGAAAAAATTCTATAAATAGGTGTAACTTAGGGTAAAGTATCGAACCACCTGAAAAAGAAAGAACATGAATGGAGGCGGCGAGAGTAATCAGGTTTTTTCATGGGAAATTGATGATGTCTTGTAATACCTGAACTTGAATGACAATCAAATTGGGAGTGGAACGACGTTTGAGGGTGACATGATGACAGATCCAATTACATTTGATACTTATCAGCCGTTAACAGTTGTTAATGAGGTGGTTGAATCGAGTACTAATGTTGCTAAGAAGAGAAGTCCACCCAACCTAATAAAGAACGGTAAGGGAATTGTTGAACCAAAATCCAGTGTTGATGGAGTCGGAGATAAAGGAAGTTTAGAGCATGAGATACACATATGGACAGAGAGAAAAAGGACAAAGAGAATTGGGATCTTGTTTGAGACTCTCCGTGCTTTGATTCCTAATATCTTTGCTAAGGTAAAACAAAAGTTCTTTTCGGGAAATACCTTTTTTTTTATCATTTGATATTGTATCGATCAAAAATAAAATAATTCAATAAATTTTCATGATTATCTGGAACAATATTTCTTTTGTTATTCTCCTTTTATTGTCTTTCACATCCTTAATTAATAATCATAATTGTCTTGTCGAGAATTATTGGAAAAATGAAAATAATTTTTTTAAAAAAATCATATAGAAACTTGTAAAATGATTAAAAGATTAGTTCATTGGTTGGTTCTTTTTGGAAATCACATATGATAATCATTTCTATACGTGATAATTTCATTTTGTGATATACATATTTCCCTTATTACTAATTTGTACATATCTATACGTTAATTCCAAAATAGAATAATAATGTGTATTGTTTCATAAAAAAGGGAATGATAAAACAATATAGAACTTTCTATTTTTTTGCATATATCGTTATTAAAATTCTCCAATATTTTCTTTGTTTTTCTCTTCTAAAATAAGAATATGAAGTTTTTAACATTATTCTAGTTCCACACTAAATTATTCAAAAAGAGAATTTTCTTAATCCGTGTAATCATAAGATCTTTGTAACTCATTGTAGTAATTAGCCAGTATTAATTTTTACATCAATTTAATTTGTATAAATTAACCACATAAAGAATCATTATAATAGTAGTAGCTTATTTTCACTTGTTGTTACCAATAAAACTTGCTATTTTTCAGATTCATTACAAACAATAACACTTTTTATGAATAAATTGCTTTGACAATTAATTTTATGAGAAAGATAGATTGTTTAAATGCGTATTAATAGACAGAGTTTGAAGGTTATAGATTTCAAATGATAGCCTTTATTGTATTTTTTTTATTAAATGAATTTTTTCAGACACTAACAAATGACTTGAAAGTAATAAATTTGTGTGTATATATATAGTAGATATGGTATTCCTTTGACTTCTTCGTATGTATTTACTTTCCGTTAATCAGTGAAAATCTTGATTTTCCCTCTGAAATAGAAATTAGATTAATTTTATATTTTTTGTATAAGCAGGCTGATGAGTGCACCATTATTGATAAAGCAGTGAACCACATCCTAAAGCTGAAGAATACTTTTGAGAATCTTCAACGGGACAACATTAGAAGGGCTTCGCGAACATACATAAATTGATGATTTCACAGAAATTCCCGAAAACACAACACACAACACAAAAAGGGGTAGGAGGGACATAGTACATAAGGGTGCGAGGAGGGGAAAGGTATGGGGAGGACGGATGGAACTGCGTCGGTGCGGCGAGGGGGGATGTGGTGAGTGATGAGGAGAGAGGGGGGGGAAGTTAGCGAGAAGAGGGGAGGGGAGCATTGGCGTCATGAATGGGTATCAACATGAGCGAGCCAGGTTGGAACAAAGGTAAGAATAGAAAACTGGACAGGAGAGGGCCATGAGGTCTGAAGCGGGGGGGCTAAGGAGGGGTGAGAGGAGTCATAAGAGGGACAAGAATGATGGAACAGGACGAACAGAACGCAGGAATAGAGCTGGAGCGGGTCGTGAGGTGAAGAAGGGATATCAAAATAGGGGGTTTCCTGGCGATAGGAATATAGGAGAGATAGGGTACTAAGAGGGGGTAGGGCGAGTTATCGGGAAGTGGGGATTAAAGGCGCAAAGGGAGCGGGTGAAAGAAGTGATTAAGCTTGGCATTTAGAGAGATGAAGGGGTAGGGAATGTGAGAGAAAATTCGTATTGCCAGAGGATGAGCTATAAGGGATAGGATCGAGCGAAGGACATGGCATGGACGGGGATAAGAAGCAGTTGGGCATTGTCGGAGGGCACTAGTATAGAAGAGACGACCTCTTTTTTTCCTCTTATATTTGTTGAGGTTGGAAGTAATTTCTTTGGGTGATCAAGGAACGACGAGTAATTCATCTTTTATTAAATCAAAAACTCATGGTGCTACTCCCCTTATGGTGAATAATAATATTCCAACAAGTTTTATGACGTGGAGTTCACCTGATATGATACTAAACGTTTGTGGTAAAGATGCACATATTAGTGTGTGTTGTCCTAAGAAACTAGGGCTATTTACCTTCATTTGTTACGTTTTGGGGAAACACAATATTGAGATTGTGTCTACTCAAGTTTCATCTGATCAATCTAGAACCATGTCATGATCCAAGCTCATGTAAGGTTAAAAAAAAACCTTTTTAATTTCTTCAAAATGACGTTGGTCATTTTCAATATTGTGAACTAGGATTTTTAGTTAACATACTTTTCAATTTATTTTACGTGTCTTTGCTTGAGTGATCAGATATTTGAAAAATGACACACGTTGAGAAATTTTTTGATTTAAAATTAAGGTGTGTGAGAACTAGTTATTCTTTTTTCATAACTCTCACGTCTAATTAAACATTATCTTCACATAAAATGAAGGTAAAAGAAAAGTATATACCTTGAGGTTGAAATTTTCTAATTTCTACTACATATAGTATAGTCATAGATTATGTTTAGAAATTATTAAAATTGTTTTACCTAAGTGGAGTGTCTAACAGAAATAATATTTTTACTTTTAGAAGATTTGGATAAAAATGTGTATAAATTTATCTTTTAAGACCTCACTTGTAAAATTTACTAAATATATTATTTTTATTGTTATTTCTTGATTCTAAAAACATTTTTGATGTATATTCAGGCTAAAGGTGAAATTGGCATAGCTAAATTCTCCGAAGCACCCACAGTGGAAGCATATACAGCAAGTTTGCAATTAAGATATGTCCTTTGAAACCCCAAATGATCGGTATCCATTTCAATTAGTCCCAAATCCAACAAGGGTTTCCCACATATTTAAGTTTTCAAAGTTCATTCATTTGAGATGAATTGTTATGCCAGACAGGCCATGATATTTACTTTGTATTCCTCCAGTAGAGGAGAATGTTTTTGTGCCTTAAAAACTTTTTTTTTTATATTTGTAGTTTTTTTGTCTGCGCCGTATAGGCATACTTTTATAGTTCATCAGATAAAGGATGAACTGGTGTAGCCGTAATGGTTACTTAATTTTATTTACTTTTGTACTTCTTCCTATTGAGATGAACGTCTGTCACCGAGTCGGGAAAATGAAAACTTTGAAATTTGGTCCTATTAATTTTCTTCCAATGATATTTACAAATAGCAAAAATCTTGGAAATAACATATGTTTATGTATTTGCTTTAAGGGTGTGTTTGGTATAGATTTATGTTTATCAATTCTAAGAACCAACTTCTATCCAACTCTCACCTATTTTTTTAATATATATATATCATAGAAGCACTTTTGTTTTACTGCTTTGAATTCAAATATGTCGAGATATAAAGCATGAATCATATTTGTAATTATAACTTTTTTAAAAATTTAAGCCTATCAATGATATTTATTTTACTTTAGAACGCTTAAAATATTTTGAGTTGTTCCTGATCCTTGACTATCTCTTATGATATTTTTTCCAAAGCCAATTTCTTTTTCTACCTACCTAATCGCACAAATAAGCAAGAACTCAAAACTTATTTTTACTCCTACTAATCTAAAGAGGGTAATAAAAAAAAATTATGTTTTGGTCTTTTTCATATTGAAAATGAAGGTGCCCTTTAAGAAACTTATTTAAATTTGGGGGTCCATGTAACCAGAAATTGTCATTTCACTCAATCATCTTTGATTGCATTATAGTAGTATGAAATTACTTTTTCAGCAGCCAAACATAATCTTCTATCTATATATAATAAGAGAAGAAATATCACCACTACAATTTTTCTTGAATTTTATTATCTTTAGTTAATTTAAAAAATTAATTCAATTTAAATAACCTAATTATATCTTGTTAATTTTAATAATATATTTAATAAAAAAAGAAAAAATGTATAAAATAGTTTTTTTCTAAAAGCAGTTATATAAAATAGTTTAAAGTTACCTTTTTATTAACTTTAAAATCAATTCTTAATGCAATGACCAATTTTTTTGGTCAAATAATATATTATTATTAACATAAAATATTAAGAATTTTGTTGCCATTTTTTTTTGGACTATTTTAAACTTAATTATTTTTATTATAAAACATCCTATCCTACAAAAAATGCACATATAAAAAAACTTAAGTAACCAATTAGAAAATTTGATGTATTTTCCCTATAAAATTGATTTTACATTAGATTTAAATTTAAAGTGTGGTACTCCAAAATTAGTTCACTATAGAAGTTACACTAAATATAACTAGTTATCTATTCAATGTTTTTCTTAAATAAATAATTTTAAAAAAAATTATAAAATTCATCAACGAAAAATGGGGTTGTCCCGACAATACGTCCCCACTTGCTTAAATTCATATTCCCAATAATACAATCGTATCATGTCAATAAATTTAATAAACAAAGCCAGTCATTTTTTTCTTTAGTTTTCTTTGGTAAAAAAAAAAATAAAAAAAAAATAATACTATATAATATAATAATAATAATAATAAATTAACATAATACGAATAATAATAATATGATAATACTAATAATAATAATAATAAATAATATACATTAATACTCCTCCTGCTCATCACCCTACTACTCCTCCTCCTCGTCCTCATAATAGCTCTCCTCCTCACATCCTAACATACGACTAATCCTCCTAATCCTCCTCCTCATCCTATATCAGCCTAATCCTAATCCTACTACTCCCTCCTCCCCTCCTCCTCAATCAATCCTCCTCCTCCTCTCCTCCTCCCTCCTCCTCCTCCTCCTCCTACTCACTCCTTCCTCCTCCTCCTCATACTCCTCCTACTCCTCTCCCTACCTCCTCCTACTCCTACTCCCCTCCTCCTCCGCTCCTCCTCTACTCCTCCTCCTCCCCTCCTCCTCCTCCTCCATCCTCCTCCCTCCTCCATCCTCCTCCTCCTCTCCTCCTCCTCCTCCTCCTCTCCTCCTCCTCCTCCTCCCTCCTCTCCACCTCCTACCTCCTCCTCCTCCCCTCCTCCTCCTCCTCCTCCTCCTCCTCCTCCTCCTCCTCCTCCTCCCCTCCTCCTCCTCCCTCCTCCCTCCTCCTCCTCCTCCCCCTCCTCCTCCATCCTCCTCCTCCTCCTCCTCCTCCTCCTCCTCACTCCTCCTCCTCTCCTCTCCTCCTCCTCCTCCTCCTCCTCCTCCTCCTCCTCCTCCTCCTCCTCCTCCTCCTCCTCCTCCTCCTCCTTTCCTTCCTCCTCCTCCTCCTCCTCCTCCTCCTCCTCTCCTCCTCCTCCCCTCCTCCCATCCTCCTCCTCCTGCCCTCCTCCTCCTCCTCCTCCTCCTCCATCCTCTCTCCTCCTCCTCCTCCTCCTCCTCATCTCCTCCTCCTCCTCCTCCTCCTCCTCCTTCCTCCTCCTCCCCTTCCTCCTCCTCCTCCTCCCTCCTCCCTTCATCCTCCTCCTCCTCCTCCTCCTCCTCCTCCTCCTCCCTCCTCCTCCTCCCCCTCCTCCCTCCTCCTCCTCCTCCTCCTCCTCCTCCTCCTCCTCCCCTCCCCCTCCTCCTCCTCCTCCTCCTCCCATCCTCCTCCTCCTCCTCCTCCTCCTCCTCCTCCTCCTCCTCCTCCTCTCCTCCTCCTCCTCCTCCTCCTCCTCCTCCTCCTCCTCCTCATCCTCCTCCTCCTCCTCCTCCTCCTCCCTCCCTCTCCTCCTCCTCCTCCTCTCCTCCTCCTCCATCCTCCTCCTCCTCCTCCTCCTCCTCCTCCTACCTCCTCCTCCTCCCCTCCTCCCTCCTCCTCCTCCTCCTCCATCCTCCTCCTCCTCCTCCCCTCTCCTCCTCCTCCTCCTCCCTCCTCTCCTCCTCCTCCTCCTCTCCTCCTCCTCCTCCTTCCTCCCAATCCTCTCCTCCTCCTCCTCCTCCTCCTCTCCTACCTCCTCCTCTTCCTCCTCCTCCTCTCTCCTCCTCCCCTACTCCTCCTCTCCGCCCCTCCTCCGCTCCTCTCCCTCCTCCTCTCCTCCTCCTCCTCCCCTCCTCCTCCTCTCCCTCCTCTCCTCCTCCTCCTCCTCCTCCTCTCCTCCTCCTCCTCCTCCTCCTCCCTCCTCCTCCTCCTCCTCCTCCTCCTCCTCCTCCATCCTCCTCCTCCTCCTCCTCCTCCTCCTCCTCCTCCCTCTCCTCCTCCCCTCCTCCTCCTCCTCCTCCTCCTCCTCCTCCCCTCTCTCCTTCACTCCTCCTCCTCATCCTCCTCCTCCCTCCTCCTCCCCTCCTCCTCCTCCTCCTCCTCCTCCTCCTCCTCCTCCTCCCTCCTCCATCTCTCCTCCTCCTCCTCCTCCTACTCCTCCCTTCCTCCCCTCCTCCTCCTCCGCCTCCTTCTCCTCCTCCTCCTCCTCCTCCTCCTCCTCTCCTCCTCCTCCTCCTCCCTCCCCTACTCCTCCTCCTCCTCCTCCTTCCTCCTCCTCCTCCCTCCTCACTCCTCCTCCGCCTCCTCCTCCTCCTCCTCCTCCTCCTCCTCCCTCCTCCTCCTCCTCCTCCTCCTCCCCCTCCTGCCTCCTCTCCTCCTCCTCCTCCTCTCCTCCTCCTCCTCCTCCTACTCCTCCTCCTCCTCCTCCTACTCCTCCTCCTCCTCCTCCTCTCCTCCTCCTCCTCATCCTCACTCCCCTCCCCTCATCCTCCGCCTCCTCCTCTCGCTCCCTATCCTCCTCTCCTCCTCCCTCCTCCCCTCCTCCTCCTCCTCCTCCTCCTCCTCCATCCCTCCTCCTCCGCCTCCTCCTCCTCCTCCTCCTCCGCCTCCTCCCCTCCTCCTCTCCTCCTCCTCCTCCTCCTCCTCCTCCTCCTCCTCCTCCCTCCTCACTCCTCCTTCCTCCTCCTCCTCCTCCTCCTCTCCTCCTCCTCCTCCTCCACTCCTCCTCCTCCTCGCCTCCTCCTCCTCCTCCTCCTCCTCCCTCTCTCCTCCTCCTCATCCTCCTCCTCCTCCTCCTCCTCCTACACTCTCCTCCTCCTCCTCCTCCTCCTCCTCTCCTCCTCCTCCTCCTCCTCCTCCTCCGCCGCACTCCTACCTCCTCCCTCCTCCACTCCTCCTCCTCCTCCTCCTTCCTCCTCCTCCTCCTCTCCTCCTCCTCCTCACTCCTCCTCCTCCTACCTCCTCCCCTCCTCCTCCTCCTCCTCCTCCTCCTCCTCCCTCCTCCTCCCTCCTCCTCCTCCTCCCTCCTCCTCCCTCCTCTCTCGCTCCTCCTCCTCCTCCTCCTCCTCCTCCTCCTCCCTCCTCCTCCTCCTCCTCCTCCTCCTCACCTCTCCTCCTCCTCCTCCTCCTCCTCCTCCTCCCTCCTCCTCCTCCTCCTCCTCCTCCTCCTCCTCCTCCTCCTCCTCCTCCTCCCTCCTCCTTCGCTCCTCCTCCTCCTCCTCCTCCTCCATCCTCCTCCTCCTCCTCCCTCCTCCGCCCTCCTCCTCCTCCTCCTCCTCCTCCTCCTCCTCCTCCTACCTCCTCCTCTCCTCCTCCTCCTCTCCTCCTCCTCCCCTCATCCCTCCTCCCTCCTCCTCCTCCTCACTCTCCTCCTCCTCCTCCTCCTCCTCTCCTCCATACCTCCTCCTCCTCCCCCTCCTCCACCGCCTCCTCCTCCTCCTCCTCCTCCTCCTCTCTCCCCTCCTACCTACCTCCTCCTCCTCCTCCTCCTCCTCCTCTACTCCTCCTCCTCCTCCTCCCTCCTCCTCCCTCTCCTCCTCCTCCTCCTCCTCCTCCTCCTTCCTCCTCCTCCTCCTCATCCTCCTCCTCCTCCTCCTCCCTCCTCCTCCTCCTCACTCCTCCTCCTCCTCCTCCTCCCTACTCCTCCTCCTCCTCCTCCTCACTCCTCCTCCGCCTCCCCCTCCCCTCCTCCCTCCCTCCCCTCCTCCCGCCTCCCCTCCTCCTCCTCCTCCTCCTCTCCTCTCCTCTCTCACGTCCTCCTCTCCTTCCCCTCCTCCTCCTCCTCCTCCTCACTCTCCTCTCCTCCGCCTCCTCGATCCTCTCCTCCCCTCCTCCTCCTCCTCACTCCTCCGCCTCCTCCTCCTCCTCTCCTCCTCCTCCTCCTCCTCCATCCTCCTCCTCATCCTCCTCCTCCTCCTCCTCCTCCTCCTCCTCCTCTCCTCCTCCTCCTCCTCCTCCTCCCTCCTCTCCTCCTCCTCCTCCTCCTCCTCCTCCTCCCTCCTCCTCCTAACTCGCTCCGCCTCAACTCCTCCTCCTCCTCATCCTCTCCTCCTCCTCCTCCTCCTCCTCCTCCCTCCTCCTCCTCCTCCTCTCTCTCCCCCCCCCCCCCCCGGCGGCGCGGCCCCCGCACGCGCGCTTCTTATTATTCTTCTTCTTCTTATTCCTTCTTCTTCGTCTTATTCTTCCTTCTCTTCTTCTTCTTCTTCTTCTTCATTCGTCCCTTCTTCTTCTGCTTCTCTTCTTCTTCTTCTTCCTTCTTCTTCATTCTTATTCTTCTTCTTTCTTCTTCTTATTCTTCTTTTCTTCTTCGTCTTCTTCTTCTTTCCTTCTTCTTCTTCTTCCTTCCTTCTTATTCTTCTTCTTTCTTCTTCTTCCTTCCTTCATTCTTTTCTTCTTCTTCTTCTTTTCTTCTTCCTTCTTTACTTCTTCTTCTTCTTCTTCTTCTTCTTCTTCTTTCTTCTTCTTCTTAACTTCCTTCATCTTCTTCTTCTTCTTCTTCTTCTTCTTCTTCTTCTTCGTTCTTCTTCTTCTTCTTCTTCCATTCCTTCTTCTTTCGTCTTCTTCTATATCTTCTTCTTCTATCTTCTTCTTCTTCTTCCTTCGTCTTTCTTCTTCTTCTTCTTCTTCTTTTCTTTCTTCTTCTTCTTCTTCTTCTTCTTCTTCTTCTTCTTCTATCTTTTCTTCTTCTTCTGCTTCTTCTCTTCCTTCTTCTTCCTTCTTCTTCTTCCTTCTCTTCTTCCTCTTTTCTTCTTCTTCTTCTTCTTCTTCTTCTTCTTCTTCTCTTCTTCTTCTTCTTCATTTCTTCTTCTTTCATTCTTCTTCTTTTCCTTCTTCTTCTTCTTCTTCATTCTTCTTCTCCTTCTTTGCTTCTCTTCTTCGAGTATCTTCCTTCTTCTTCTTCTTCTTTCTTCTTCTTCTTCTTCTTCTTCTTCGTTTTCTTCTTCTTCTTCTTTTCTTCTTCTTCTTCGGTTCTTCTCTTCTTCTTCTTCTTCTTCTTCTTCTTCTTCTTCCTTCTTCTCTTTCTTCTTCTCGTCTTCTTCTTCTATCTTCTTCTCTTCGTGTCCTCTTCTTCTTCTTCCTCTTCGTCTTCCTTCTTCTTCTTCTTCTTCTTCTTATTCTTCTCTTCTTCTCTCTTCTTCTTCTCTTCTTCTTCTTCTTCTTCTCTTCTTTATCTTTCTTCTCTTCCTTCTTCTTCTTCTTCTTCTTCTTCTTCTTCTCTTCTTCTTCTTCTTCTTCTTCTTCTTCTTCTTCTTCTTCTTCTTCTTTCTTTCTTCTTCTTCTCTTCTTTTCTTCTTCCTTCTTCTTCCTTCTCTTCTTCTTCTGCTTCTTCTTCCTTCTTCTTCTTCTTCTTCTTCTTCTTCTTCTTCTTCTTCTTCTTTCTTCGTCTTCTTCTTTTCTTCTTCCTTTCCTATCTTCTTCTTCTTCTTCTTCTTCTTCTGCTCTTCTTCTTTCTTCTTTCTTCTTCTTCTTCTTCTTCTTCTTCTTCTTCTTCCTTCTTCATTCTTCTTCTTCTTCTTTCCTGCTTTTCTTCTTCTATCTTCTTCTTCTTCTTCTTCTCTTCTTCTTCTTCTTCTGCATCTTCTTCTTCTTCTTCTTCCCTTCTTCTTCTTCTTCTTCCTTCCTTCTTCTCTATCTCTCTCTATCTTCTTCTTCCTTCTTTTATCTCTTCTTGCTTCTATATTTTCTTCTTCTTCTTCTGCTTTCCTTCTTCTTCTTCTTCTTCTCTTCTTCTTCTTCTTTCTTCTTCTTCCTTACTTCTTCTTCCTTCATTCTCTTCTTCTTCTTCCTTCTTCTTCTCTCTTCTTCTTCTTCTTTCCTTCTTTCTTCATTCTTCTTCTTCTTCTGCTTCTCCTCTTCTTCTTCTTCTTCTTCTTTTCTTCTTCTTATTCTTCTTCATTCTTCTTCTTCTTCTTCCTTCGTCTTCGTCTTCTCTTCTTCTTCTTCTTGCTTCTTTCTTCTTCTTCCTTCTTCTTTCTTCTTCGTCTTCTTCTTCTTCTTCTTCTTCTTCTCTTCTTCTTCTCCCTTCTTCTTCTTCTTCTTCTTCTTCTTTCTTCATTCTTCTTCTTCCTTCCTTCTGCTTCTTCTTCTTCTTCTTCTTCTTCTTTCTTCTTCTTCTTCTTCTTCTTCTTCTTCTTCTACTCTTCTTCTTCTTTCTTCCTTACTTCTTCTTCTTCTTCTTCTTCTTCTTCTTCTTCTTATTCTTCTTCTTCTTCTCTTCCTTCTTCTTCGTCTTCTTCTTCTTCTTCTTCTTCTTCTGCCTTCTTCTTCTTCTTCTCTTCTTCTGCTATCTTCCTTCTTCTTCTTCTTCTTCTTCTTCATTCCTTGCTTCTTCTTCTTCTTATTCTTCTTCTTCTTCTTCTCTTCTTCTTCTTTCCTTCTTCGATCTTCTCTTCTTCTTCTTCTTTCCCTTCTTCTTCTTTTCTTCTCTTCTTCTTCTCTTCTTCTTGCTTCTTCTTCTTCTTCTTCATTCCTTCTTCTGCTGCTTCTTCTTCGGCTTCTTCTTTCTTGTCTTCTTCTTTTCTTCATCTTCTTCTTCTTCTTCTTCTTCTTCTTCTTCCTTCGTTTCTTCTTCCTCGTCTTCTGCTTCTCTTCCTTCTTCTTCTTCCTTCTTCTTCTTCTTCTGCTTCTTCTTCTTCTTCTTCTTCTTCTTCTTCGTCTTCTTCTTCTTCTTCTTCTGTTCTTCTTCTTCTTCTTCTTCTTCGTCCTTCTTCTTCTTCTTCCCTCTCTTCTTCTTCTTCTATCTTCTTCTTCTTACTTCTGCTTCTTCTTCTCTTCTTCTTCTTCCTTCTTCTTCTTCTTCTTCTTCTTCTTTCTTCTTCCTTCTCTCCTTCTTCTTCCTCTTTTCTTCTCTTCTTCTCTTCTTCTTCTTCTTCTTCTTCTCGTCTCTTTCTTCTTCTTCTTCTTCTTCTTCTTCTTCTTCTTCTTCTTCTTTCTTCTTTCTTTCTTCTCTCTTCCTTCTTCTATCTTCTTCTTCTTCTTCTTCTTCTTCCTTCTTCTTCTTCTTCTTACTTCTTCCGCTCTTCTTTACCGTCTTCTTCTTCTTCTGCTTCTTTTCTGCCTTCATTCTCTGCTTCTTTCCTCTTCTTTCTTCTTCTTCCCTTCTTCCTTCTTCTTCTCTTCTTCTTCTTCTTCTATCTTCTTCTTCTTCTTCCTTCTTCTTCTTCTTCTTTTCTTCTTCTTCTTCTTCTTCTTCTTCTCTCTTCTTCTTCTTCTGCTTCTTCATTCTTTCTTCCTTCTTCTTCTCCTTTCTTCTTCTCCTTCTTCTTCTTCTTCTTCGTCTTCTCTTCTTCTTCTTCTCCTTCTTCTTTCTTCTTCCTTCTTCTTCTTCTCTTCTTCTTCCTTCTTCTTCTTCTGCGTATTCTTCCCTTCTTCTTCTTCTATCTCTCTTCTTCTTCGTCTTCTCTTCGTTCCTTCTTCTTCTTTCTTCTTCTTCTTCTTCTTCCTTCTATCTTCTGCTTCTTCTTCTTCTTTCCTTCTTCGTCTTCTTCTTCTTCTTCTTCTGCTTCTTCTGCTTCGTCTTCTTCTTCTTCTTTTCTTCTTCTTCTTCTTCTTCTTCTTCTTCTTCTTCTTCTTCTTCTTTGCCTTTCTTCTTCTCTTCTATCTTCTTCTTCTTCTTCTTCTTCCTTACTGCTCTCATTCTTCTTCTTCTTTTGCTTCTTCTTCGTCTTCTTCTTCTTCTTCTTCTTCTTCTTTCTTCTTCTTCTTCTTCTTCCTTCTTCTTCTTCTTCTTCCTGCTTCTTCTTCTTCTATCTTCTTCTTCTTCTTCTTCTTATCTTCTTCTTCCTTCTTCTCTTCTTCTCTTCTTCTTCTTCTTCCTTCCTTCTTCTTTTCTTCTCTTCTTCTTCTTCCTTCTATCTTCTTCTTCTTCTTCCTTCTTTCTTCTTCCTCTCCTCTTCTTCTTCTTCTCTCTAATCTTCCTCCTTCTGCCTTCTTCTTCTTTGCTTACTTCTTCTTCTTCTCGTGCTTTCTCCTTCTTCTTCGTCTTCTTCTTTTCTTTCTCTTTCTCTTCTTCCTTCTTCTTTCTTCTTCTTCTTCTTTTTTTTTTTTTCCTTTTTTTTTTTTCCCCCGCCCCCCTCACGCCCCCCTTGCCTGGTGCTTCTGTTCATTCCCTTTATTGAATGATAACGATTGTATTTATTGGGAATTGAATGTGAAGCAAGTGGGTGACGTATTTTTAGGACAACTATTTTCCCACTATTGGTGAGTTAGTTTGAATTTTACTAATTTTATTTAAAATTAATTTATTATACGAAAAACATTGAATAGATAACTAGTTATTTAGTGCTAACCTATAGTGAACAATTTTTAACCACAACTTTAAATTTAAATATTAATTGTCAAAATCAATTTTATAAGGAAATACATCAAAATTTCTAATTGGTTACTTAAGTTTTTTATATGTTGAATTTTTGTAAGAGTAGATGTTTATATAATAAAAATTAATTAAAGTTTAAAATATTCCAATAATAAAATGGTAACATAAATTCTTAATATTTTATGTTTATATAATAATATATTTATTTACAAAAAAATTGGTCATTGCATAGATATTGATTTTAAAGTTAATAAAAGGTAACTTTAAAAAACTATTTTATATAATAACTGCTTTTTTAGAAAAAACAAAAACTATTTTCTATTTACATTTTTTCTTTTTTTATTAAATATATTATTAAATTAACAATATATATTAGGTTATTTCATGAAATTAATTTTTTAAATTACTAAAGATAATAAATTCAAGAAAAATTTGTAGTGGTGATATTTCTTCTCTTATTATATATAGATAGAAGATTATGTTTGGCTGATGAAAAAGTAATTTTCATAATACTATAATTCAATCAAAGATTGATTGAGTGAAATGACAATTTCTTTTTACATGACAAAATTTAAATAAGTTTCTTAAAGTGGCACCTTCATTTTTCAATATGAAAAAAGACAACATAATTTTTTTTATCTACCCTCTTTAGATTAGTTAGGGAGTAAAAATAAGTAATTTTAGTTCTTGCTTATTTGTGCGATTAGGTAGGTAAGAAAAAGACATTGGCTTTGGAAAAAATATCATAAGAGATAGTCAAGGATCAGGAACAACTCAAAATAGTTTTAAAAAAAGCGTTCCTAAAGTAAATAAATAACATTGATAGCCCTTTTAAATTTTTAAAAAAGTTATAAACAAATATGAGATTCATGCTTTATATCTCATCTCGACACTATTTGAATTCAAAGTCAGTAAAACAAAAGTGGGCTTCCTATGCATATATATATTTAAAAAACTAGGTGAGAGTTGGGATAGAAGTTGTTCATTCGAATTGATAAAACATAAATCTATACCAAACAACACCCTTAAAGCAAATACATAACATATGTTATTTCCAAGATTTTTGCTATTTGTAATATAAAGGAAGAAAATTATAGACCAAATTTCAAAGTTTTTCATTTTCCTTTCATTTCCCCTACTCGGTGACAGACGTTCATCTCAATAGGAAGAAGTACAAAAGTAAATAAAATTAAGTAACCATTACGGCTACACCAGTTCATCCTTTATCTGATGAACTATAAAAGTATGCCTATACGGCGACAGACAAAAACTACAAATATAAAAAAAAAAGTTTTTAAGGCCACAACCTTCATCCTCTACTGGATGAATACAAAAGTAAATATCATGGCCTGTATGGCAATAACCATTCATCCTCAACTGAATGAACTTTGAAACTAAATATGATGACCCTTGTTGGATTTGACTAATGAAATGGATACCGATCATTTGGGGGTTTCAAAGGACATTATCTTAATTGCAACTTGCTTGTATATTTCTTCCACTGTGGGTGCTTCGGAGAATTTAGCTATGCCAATTTCACCTTTAGCCTGAATATATCCATCAAACAAATGTTTTTTAAGGAATCATAATAACCCTAAAAATAATAATTTATAAATTTTAACAAGTGAGGTCTTTAAAAGATAAATTTTATATTACAATACACATTTTTATCCAATCTTCTAAAATTAAAATTTTTTTGTTAGACACTCCACTAGGTAAAACAATTTTAATAATTTCAAACATAATCTATGTGACTCTACTATATGTAAGTAGAAATTGAAAATTTCAACCTCAAGGTATTACTGTTTCTTTTTACCTTTCATTTTTAATGTGAAGATAATGTTTAATTAGACGTGAGAGTTATGAAAAAAGAATAACTAGTTCTCACACACCTTAATTTTAAATCAAAAAATTTCTCAACGTGTGTCATTTTTCCAAATATCATCTGATCACTCAAAGCAGAGACACGTAAAATAAATTGAAAAGTATGTTAACGAAAAATCCTAGTTTCCATAGTGAAATGACCCAACGTTTTCATTTTGAAGAAATTTGAAGTACTACAGGAACTTACATGAGCTTGGTTGCATGAACAACTGGTTTCTCTAGATCTGATCAGATGAAACTTGAGTATGCCCAATCTCATATTGTGGTTTCCCCAAAACGTAACAAAGAAGGTAATAGCCCTAGAGTTTCTTCTTAGGACAAAACACACCTAATCTGTGCATCTTTACCAACAAACGTTTAGTATCATATCAGGTAACTCCAACTTCATAAAACTTGTTGGACTTATATTATCTCACCATAAGGGGAGTTAGCACCATGAG
The DNA here is from genome assembly GCA_027704765.1 of Solanum habrochaites. Lineage (NCBI taxonomy): Eukaryota > Viridiplantae > Streptophyta > Magnoliopsida > Solanales > Solanaceae > Solanum > Solanum habrochaites. The sequence goes on along the minus strand of JAKWJA010001628.1, from coordinate 5,103 downwards.
TTTTTTTGATTTAATAACAGATGAAATTACTTTACTACCGTCGTTCCTTGATCTCCACCTGCAAAGAAATTCTCCCAACATTACCAACATCTCCATGGGAATTTCCCTTTGCAATCCAATAATCTTCTGTTATTTCTCTGAAGCTGCCCTTCTAGATTTTCTTTCTTCTCTCCCGTTTAATAAAAAAAAAAAGCTTCTCAAAAGTATTCTTCTGCAGCTTTGGAATGGGGTTTCACTTGCTTGAATATCAATAATAGGTGCACTCATCAGCCTGCTTTTATTACAACAAATATAAAATTAAATCAATTTTCTATTTCAGGGAAAAAATCAAGATTTTCACGTGATGAACCAACACGGAAGTAATACATACGCATAAGTCAAAGGAATAACCATATCTTAACTATATATAACACCCAAACACACCCACTTTATTATACTTTCAAGTATTTGTTATTTCTGAAAAAAATGCATTTAATAAAAAAAAATACAAAAGGCTTATCATATTTACATCTTTAACGTAACTCTTCAAACCTACTCTTTCTATTAATACACATTCAAAAACAATCTATCATTCTCATAAATTATTTCAAATAGGGATCAATTTTATTCCTACCCATATATTTCTTTTTTATGGTAATGAATCTTCTGAAAAATAGCAAGTTTTATTATTGGTACAACAAGTGAAAATAAGCTAATACTATTATATGATTCTTTAATTGGAATTTAGACAATTAAAGTAAATTGATGTAAAAATTAATACTTACTGGCTAATTTAACTACATTACTACAACCATGAGTTACAAAATCTTATGATTACAATACACGGAAAGAAAATTCTTCTCTTTTTGAATAATTTAGTTAGGGTGGAACGAGAATATGTTAAAAACTTCATATTCTTATTTTAGAGAGGAAAAACAAAAGAAATATTGGAGAATTTTAATAACGATAATTGCAAAAAAATAGAAGTTCCTTATTGGTTATCATTCCCCTTTTTTTATGAAACATACACATTATATTCCTATTTTTGAATTAACGTATAATATGTACAAATTAGTAATAAGGGAATCTGTATATCACAAAAAAAATTAACACGTTAACTGAAATGATTATCAGATGTGATTTCCAAAAAGAAAACCAACCAATGAACTATCTTTTAATCAATTTTACAAAAGTTTTTGTCTATAGATTTTTTTTTTTTTTTTTTTAAAAAATTATTTTATTTTTTCCCATAATTCTCGACAATGCAATTATGATTAATTAATTAAGGATGGAAAGGACATAAAGGAGAATACAAAAGAAATATTGTTCCAGATAATCATGGAAAATTTTAGTGGAATATTTTTTTTTGATCGATACATATCAATGATAAAAAAAAAGGTATTTCCGAAAGAACTTTTGTTTTACCTAGCAAGATATTAGGACTCAAATCAAAAGCAAACGGAGAAAGTCCCTCAAACAAGATCCCCAATTCTCTTGGTTCCTTTTTTCTGTTCCCCTCCTCGTCCATATTTACTCATGCTCTAAAACTTTTTCCTTTATATATCTCCGACTCCATCAACACGGATTTTGGTTCAACAATTTCCCTTACAGTTCTTTATTAGGATTGGGTGGACTTCTTCTTCTTTAGCAACATTGTACTCTCTACTATTCTACTAGCTACTCGATTCAACCACCTCATTAACAACGGTTAACGGCTGATATATCAAATGTAATTGGAATTTGGATCTGTCATCAGTCACCCCCTCAAAACGTCTTTTTCCACTCCCAAGTTGATTGTCATCCAAGTCAGGTATTACAAAGACATCATCAAGTTCCCATAAAAAACCTTATTACACCCTCTCAGACTCCTCGCGACGCCAAATTCCATTCATGTTCTTTCTTTTCAGTGGTTCGATACTTTATACAAACCCTAAGTACACTATTTATAGAATTTTTCTTAAAGGGGCAAAGTGTAAAATTGAAGAAATGGATGGATTGGATATTATATATTGAAAATATGAAAAAGGAGAAGTAGGTAGATGGGGGAAACAGACAAAAAAAAGTAATAACATAGAAAGTATAGATAAAAAGGTGATTCAGTTGTACATGAATAAAAAACAAAATCACCATAAGTCCAAAATGTTGTACTGACTTCAAAACAAAATACGGTAGCTTAAAGTCCTTTTTGTTATAGCTTTAAATCCTCTCTCAATTGGGACTCAATTTATACTTACATCTCTAAAATAATTAATTAAAATTAATAATAATAATACTAATTTACAACAAATTTATCACGATGATTAATTCTCATCTTTTAAACAGACTATGTCTTTTTCAATAAAAATGATTGCCATAAGTATAATTATTAAGATTTTTTTTTTAATGGCAGTTTTTAAATTCTTAAGTTATATGATAGGCGAGTCTGCGCTGTAGTGTTAAGGACAAAGAGGTTACACGACTAGCGTTAAATGAGATTTTAATACTAGCTCATTCCACGTAATTATTAATGTTAATGAAATTTCATTAATAGATGACTTCCGACTATATACCTTAGATAACAACATCGTTTTACTCATTTTATTCAAATAATTAAACCACACTATAATACCAAAAAAAAAAAGCTCATCTTTTTATTTTCCAATCTTCCTTGCCAAATGTTAAAATGCCTCTATATTCCTAATCATGAATTCCCTTTATTAGGAAAAACTAATGTATTGGTTTAGGATATAATTTAGTTTTTGTTAATCAAACTCTATCCTCCAGTAGTTTGTAGTTAGCAATTCTTTTTGATAATTTTTACTTATTTTTTTATTATTATTTATTGGTAAAAAAATTTTATTGATAATTTCTTTTAAATCATGACAATAAGGTATCAATGTAGGAGGTGATTGATTTGCTTGGTTAGTTTTTGAAATCTAATCAGTTTTTCATTTATTGGGTGGTTTGTATCACATACAAATCGTTTATAGTACTATTAAATATTTGCCTGATTGATGATTGGACTTATCTGTTCTAAAACCGTTAAGATCATGCATATGGTTGATATATAATAGCAAATCTTGCTCGCAAAAAATAAATTTTCAATTCCATCTTATCTTAGAAATATTTGTGAGTTTTGAAATAGGTCATAATACACGTATGAAAACTAAATGTTAGGCTAGGAGTAATACATATAAATGTACAAATATGATTTTTTACTAATTTTATAATGGGGGTTATCGATAACTCATAATAAACCAATTCAAAACAACAACCTGTTCAAAAGTAATTCATGACAATAAAACATTCAAATTGTACCCAAGCCAGTCGAACAAGACCCATTATCGATAACCAATGTGTTTTTGTTTCTGTTTAATTTTGAACAAAACCCTAGTCAATATTTTAAATTGAATTTGTCATTTTAAATTGCATTGAGTTATTTAAATAAAAGAGCTTGTTACTTATATTGAAATGGACTAAATTCTGAATAATGCCGAATTCAACATCCCACTCTTATTACTTTTTAAACCTTTTATAATGAGAAACTTTGTAAATACAAGTATAAATAGACTTACTTGCTCCACATCAATCGATATTTGGCATAATTACGGGTTATACCTACTCAATTTATGCTGCTTTCGCTGGCCTAATTTGCAGATTTCCCTATTCTATAATTCACACTTTGTATAATTTCGTGGGTATATTTGTATAATTCATTTATTTGTGTATAACCAAAATAAAATTTTTATACACTTACAAAACCCAGAATGTATACATTATATAAGTTTTCCTGAAACACTTTTCTCACAGCTTCATAACATTGGAATCTTCATGTCTTCTCTGTGTCAACTAACTTTTAATCAGAATCAACGGGGAACGAAATAGTATGAAACCCCTGGACCACATTCTATTAACTAGAAGCCGATCCAAGGAAATCCTAATATCTGTTAGAGATAATGTTCCTGAGATAGTTTTGCATTGTTTCAAATCTTCTAAGTCTCAACTTTGTATCCCTCTCAAGATACAATTTACACTTGAAAATTTGGCATCAACTCTCTATTTTACGGTTTGGAGACTACTTTAGATTATTAGTCATGAATCTTCCTTATTCCTGAAATAAATGTGAATGACATCAATCCATAACATACAAACATATAATATAAAGCTTAAACATACAACTTCATGGGTTCAATGCCATGCTAAAAGATCATTAGCCAAGCTAAAAGAACGAAAAAGAACTCATAATGACCATTAGCGGGTTCCTGAATGCTGTCCTTTATATCACTCTCTCTTTACGTATACTGATGTTTAGGTAATCTAATTCAATCTTAGAGAAGCAAGTGACACCTAAAAGTGTATTGAAAAAAATCATACTTGGAAAAGATAACGTACTCTTTAAATAGTAACCTTGTTCACTTAACGATAATCAATACACATCCTAGGAGAATCATCTTTTCTATCTTTCTCCTTCTGAATCATCTTCTTTCTCTTCCTCACAAATGAGACGGGAGAGGCCCAGGTGATACATATTTTTTCGAATGACCATTTTATCAACAAGAAGATCTTTTCAACTACTCTTATTTTTAACTTTTTCAACTAACTCAGTCGGAGCCATTTTATTGGCATAATAGAGCTAGGTCTACAATTATGAAGTATATGTACCAACCTAAACTACTGATAGGTGGTGTCTCAATCCTAGAGTCATTAACAACTCGTACTAAGTGATAGATGCCGACTTGGAAACTTTCTGGCTCAAGGTATGAATAAACCACAACCCTTAGGTCTGCTTGCTAAACTACTCCTCCACTTAATAAAGTTGCTCATTAAGAACTTTAACTTAACTACTCAAGTTATACAATTAGGAAAACAACGAAGCTATTCCATACCTAAATATCAAAGTCAACCATGTATACTCCGACTAGTCCACCATGTGTCCTGTGATTACCAGACATGGTACAAATCATGATAAACTTTCTTAGCTTCGCATTGACTCAGCAATATGTGTAGAAAACACTAAAGTGCTCAATAAGTTGCTCAAATGTATATCAAATCCCATAGAAATATATTGAGTCACAAAAGATGGGGGACTCACACCTAGACAAACAATACTAACATCAAATGAAAGAGTTTGGTCTTACTAATGAT
>JAKWJA010001627.1:0-42324 GCA_027704765.1 Solanum habrochaites | reverse complement strand
AAATTGATATACCGTTGGTTTCATGGTATAATTAATAAACTTGTCCTTGAATTTTAGTGTTTTGACAGCTTTTTGTGCTAATTTTATATAATTTCTCTTTGTGTGGCAGGAAATACAAAACCTGTACAAACTGACTGCAGGAGATTTTTAGCAAGAAAACTGCGAAGAGAACAACCTACGGAGATATATATGGACGCGTCCGTCGTGCTGTTGACGGTCTGTTGGTGGCAGCGGAGTGCAGCTGGCTGAAGGAGATGGGGAAGTCTGACCAAGTGTGGGATTACGAAGCTTGTGACGGGTCGTCATGGGCTATGCGGGTCCGTTCTTTGCAGGTCGTCGTGGGGAGTTCAGAGCAGTGATCACAGTCGACCCAGGCCACCAGAAGAGACTGACGAGGTTGAAGTATTTTAAACGAAGCACCTCAACGGATCGTATTGTGCCTAGACGGTCAGTATACTTGCCGTCGAGAGGAAATGAGAGAGAGCAGCAGAGAGAAAGTGCACACGTATGGGACGACGGGAGTCCATGATGTCAGTCATGGACCAAGGACGGTCCGTCGCATGGTCCGTCGACCCAGACTGCGTTTGGCAGATTGGTTCGGCCACACGAGCTGAAGGGGTGTAGAATTTCTGCTGTAATTAAGGTATGGGGTTGTTTTATTTAACTAGGTTCACGCGAACCGAAAAACCCTGTTTTTGAGGATGATAGTACACCATGATAGTATAGGACATCCATATTATTAGACTCTTTGTATTGTGTTAGATATTTGATTATCATTAATGTTGGTGATTTGTTGGTGATTTTAATCAAGCAAACTTTGGATTTTATCTTAGTTCGAAGTAAGTAAAGGAATCTTATTTAATAATTTGATATTGTGTTATGGCTCATGAGGAACTAACTCCATAACTAGGGTTGTGGGAGAACCATAGGAAATAATGAGGATTAAACCCTAGATCTAAATAGCGCATTCAGAATGAGTTTCTTGAATGTAGTAATAATCCTTCCCGGCTTAGAGTCTTTTTTTAACGGCATGATCAAAGTTAGAACTCCCTTAATGCTACTGCTGGACCAAGGAGGTAGGATAATATGAAAAGAATTATTACACGCTATAACTGTTAGTTTATGTATCGCATAGGCGAGTATTTGATTGGTCGACCCAGGTAATCACGTAGTCAAATATCGAGTATGATGTTTAATATTGAGGTAAAGATAAGGGTTAGGAAAAGCAACACACGTAGCCGGACCAAGTGTGTTTTTGTTTTATTTTAAATAGTTCGAAAAAACTCGTAGTTGTTGAGGTTTAGCCACCAGATGTTAGACAGCATAATGAGACTCTTTTAGTATTAGTGTTAGATTTTTGATTATGGTCATTAATGTTAGTGTTCCGGGCTGACTTTGTGGTGATTAATCAAGAAAAATTTGGATTTACTCTTTTCATTGGGAAGTAGTACATGAATTCTTATTTAATATATTTGAATATTGTGATTGTAAGGAGCCGGATGGCCTAGGGATGGATGAGGTACAATATAAAAGCATCACCATAACTAGGGTTGTGGGAACAAGCAAATCATGAGAAAACCTAGCAAAATAAACATTCATAGAAATAGTGTCTGGCATGTATTTAATAATTCTTTGCTCTAGAAGTCTTTGTAACGGGGATCAACGTAGAAAACTTCCCCTTAATGCTACTTGCCGGTGAACAAAGGAGGTAGATAATAGGAAAAAGAATTATTAACATAGATTTAGTGTTTAGGTTATCTAAATAATCTAGTATTGATTGGTACGAACCGGTAATAACTTAGTCAAATAGGCGAATAGATGTGTATATGAGGTTAAAGAAAGGGTGTTAGGGAAAGAACACACGAGCCGGACCAGGTCGGAGTGAGGATTTTCTAGATGCCGACCAAGGATTTGGGAAATACATAACTTATATCACTTGCTGACAAGATACTAGGAAAGAATTGTTATAGTTAGAATTATAAGGTAGACTGTGGGGAACACGTAACCATGTTACTTGATAATTGATTTAAATCCAAATTTCAAAACTGTTAGTGTCTCTTTTCAAATTCGTAAGTTATTTTTAATCATTTAGAGAGATAAACCCCTGTTATGGTTTTTTTGCATTTCCAAGGAAGTCATTGACACAAACAATAGGGACTAATAAGTGAAGTTAAGTCTAGACTATTTTCTTGGCGGGAACGATCCCCAACATCACTAGTGCGGTTATTTTACTGACACGACCGGCTTACTTCTATTCGAGAAGGTAAGTTGAGCAGATCAATTTTGGCGCCGGGCCGGGAAAAATAGATTTAGAGTAACTTGAAATTATTACTATAGTGGAGTTGCTATTTTCGCTTGATTTTACTTGATTTTATTGTTTTTGATTTCTTTTCAGAACTATCTTTGTTATGCCAAATACACGGAGAGGAAGAGATGTAATACCATTTTTCAATCACGATCTGAGTTAGAGCGTACACTGCGCAATAAGAATTGAAATTGTAAATAAATGCAAGATGATCCAAAAACCAGGAACACAGTTCACGGTGGATGTTCATGGTCAAGATGTACCCGCTGATCCTGGTGAACATCAAAAGAGGGGACGAAATCTGTTCCCTGGCCACAAGATATACAGAGGGTTGTGATAAATAGAGACTCGGATGGGCCACACTTTTGTGGTAACTTAGTTAGCCTGATGCAAAAGCTCACTGCCAGAGGTTTGTTTTCAGGGCTACCTTCTGAGGATACCACATTGCCAATTATAGTAAAGATAAGGGCAGAGGAGTGTGTAAGTTGTAATGTGGAAGGCCTTCTTGATTTGGATTTAGATGTAATAGGGCTCTCCGAATGTTCCTCTCACTGACGGGAGAGGCTGCTATTTGGTTTCACTGAATCCCATACAACTCATCTTTATGGAATCAAACTAAGGGTGTCTTCTTTAGCACAGCTCTACCGGTCTCCAAGAAACCTAAACCACAACGAAGCGTGAAATACTTTGTGGCACTACTAGGGAGAGTCAGTTTTTAGTTAGTTCTTGGGATTGATTCACCTCATTCTTGAGAAGGTTCCAAATCACCGTATAGATGATGAGTCACTTGAAAGAATACTTTATCGGGGACAGGATGATAGCAACAAAGAGGTGTTGGGACACATAGCAGGTGGATCTTATGAGAATGTCCTTATGTTGAGTCGCTGAAAAATTGAAAAAATCTCCCAGAATAACAAATCTTGGAGTAAGAAAGTTCTGATACAGGGAGAACGAAACACCTCGCAGTACAGTCACTCACCAACCCAGCCAAGATGGATTCGGAAAGAAATGGCTCAAATGAGAAAATGAGGCTTGGGTTGGTACTAAAACATGTCAGTGGGGGTGCAGAACAAGATTAATGCCAGTCAACTTACTTGGCTAAACCACCACCCCCTAATGGTGAATGGTACTCTGAGGAGATCCTAGCAGTAATGAACAAGGGGGGTTTCCGACCAGCGCCAAAGGTCACATCACGATAATTAGGCGCCAAGGTCAAGGGAACCAAGAGTCAGAAAAGACGGTAACTACAACCGTGAGGGTCCTGTGTCTGAGATGGGAAACTTACATCACGCGACAACACTTTAACAGGGGTAGCTATTGATAATAGAAAACGAAAGGAATGGGACCTACCCTCCTCAAAATGTGAAGGTTACTCCCTTGGGATGGTGGGGAGATAGTATGGCGCGCGAGTTGAGGATATGTTGCACAATGATGAGGTGAGGTTCGACTAGTGATGCTAGTGCTTGAGCACATTAAAGGAGTGAGGTGTGTTTAGCTAGTGTTTGGCAAAAAGTTGATACACATTCAATTTGCTCAAGCCAGATCGAATTGCAAATGGCCCAAATTATCTGACGACAGTGAACCACACGGCAACCGGGCACTTCCTAGCAAACACTGTCCAAAATCAAAGACTGATGCGCACTGTATGCATTCCACTAATCGGTCGGTGTAGGAAAACATTTCGACCCACCATATGCCCTTACTGAGGAAAATGTGAGAGAAAGGATAATGATAATGTATAAAGGGTGAGGTGGGGAAGCAGAGGAAGTAATGGGAAAAGATTCACAGAAGTATCTATAAAGGGAATTCCCATGCCTAGGCAACCACCTCTTTCCCTCGAGATTAGTGAAAAAAAGACCGAGGATGGTAAAATCCGGGCGTTTAAACAATTGTTGAAGGCAGCTTTCTATCAACGTCCTTTGGTAGAGCCTTAGAAGAGAAAAAAATGTCGGTTAGGCTAAAATTATTGAAAGATCTGTGCAACCAAGAAAAGATCGGGTCACTTCGAGGTATTGATAATAGATTACAGATTGTAGTGCTATTGTACAAGATCCTCGTACAAAAGAAAGAAGATCCGGGTGAATTTACTATTCCTTGATACAGTTGAGGTCATTTTATATTTTGCGAAAGCAGATGGGTTGATATGGGGGCAAGCATTAAAATCTCATGCCCCTCTTCAGTTTAAAGAGGGGGGTTTGGGGGATCCAAACCCACTTTGATCGGCTACTGATGGCCCGACATCGGACAGTTGAAAAGGCTCTGGGATAGTCCATGAGTGTGTAAGTAAAAGTTGAATCATTCATCTTTCGGCTGATATTTGTTATCTTAATTGTGAGGTAGATGTTGAAGTCCCTATATTCTGGGGAGGCATTCTTTGCTACAGGTAGCGGCTTTAGTTTATATGGAGAGGGACAGATGACTTTTCGGTTGAATAATGAAGATGCGACCCTTCAAAATTTGTTAAGACCATGAGGCAGAGTGGTGAGATCACAATCGGTTATCTGCCATAGCCCACAAAGAACAAATGAAGAAGGAAGACTGAACAGAAAAATGCAAAACAAGAGTTTATGGTCTGGGATTTGGTGCTTGTGGACAAATTCTGGGGTGCCTTGTCTCCGGGGCAAGCTCAAGTCCAAATGGACAGGCCCTTATTTGATACCCAAAGTATTTCCCTCATGGAGCAGTAGTTGAGTTAAAATCACCAAGGAGAGGAGTGCGTTTAAGGGATAGAGATACAATAAAACCATTTGGGCATAAAGCCATAGGGGAATAAAGTAATAGAGGCAAAACTATCTTGGATGATGTCTAGTAAATCAAGTGTCCACAAGTCGTGCGCGACATTAAATTAAGGAGCTTGTTGGAGCAATCCCCATTTATCATATTTTTAGTAATGGAGAATTTGTCTATTAATGGATTTGAATTTGCAGGCACATTACCAGGAAATTCCAGGAAAGCATTCCGCAGCAGGCAATGACCGACAATCGACGGACCATTGTCCTGCGCCGGACAGTTGTATGCATCCGGACCAGGTACATTTTTCATGTCGTTTTGAAAATAGGGCACACACGACGGAACCAACGACGCGGCCATCACAACTGCGACGGACCGTCATCGGGGAACCGTAGCGTGATTAATGAATTCATACCACGACCTGAGCCGGCTGGACTTTTTCCAAAAATTGACGTTTTAGTAACACCCCAAACCCTCATGTACCCCAGTCATTCATATTCCTCTCATCTCCCCGCTCTTTTCCACATCCACATTCCCCCTCATTGATCATTGCCACCCAAAAATCCTTATAAGCCTTATATTATCATCTACTAGTCGGTGCTCTCGCTGTGGTGTCACCTGACTAACTGAGTATTATCCATCAGCTTTTTCTTCCATTCTAAGGTTAGTGTTCTCTAAGTTATAATCATTATCTTGCATTTTGTGTAGTAGTTAGTATTAGATTAGTTCTTATCGTTATATTGTTTCCTTTATATGATTGGGAGTCGAAAACTAGTGTCAAAATTTTCAATTTGCCATGTTGACAACCTAGACATAGGTGTGATTTTTTGCATTGTAGTTTCATAGGTAGTTAAGAAGACACAATGGTCCTCAACCAACCCCCCCCCCCCCTCTAAGACCATGTTGGGTTCATCGGGGATGGCATATGCTTACCCCCTAGTGCTATCACTCTATTCAGAACGACGACACCGATGATGGACCGTCGCACACCGACGGGACCGTCATAGGGTCCGTTCCAAAAGCCCTATTTCTAAGGTGGTCTCTCACTTTTTCTAAGTGTTTAATTGCCCGGTGTCCTAAGACGGACCGTCATTCATACCCACGACGGTCCGTCCTGCACGACCGTTCAGTGATGGTCAAAGACCCCTCTGCCTAAGGGTCTCCCACAAATAGCAAGTGCCTACGGACGGACACTTAGACGGAAGCGTCATACCACGAAGGTCCGTCCCTGCCGACGGTCATGATGGACAGAGACCCCTTTGCTAAGGGTCTCCCAAAATTTTGCAAGTGTCCTACGACGGAGCGTCGTTAACCCCGACGTTCGTCCTGGCTCAACCATCATGATTGTCAGGAGGACCCCCTTACTAAGGGTTCCCAAAATTTCTAAGGGTCCTTACGACGGGAAACTTACGCGGTCCAATCCTGCTCGATGTCATGATGGGTCAGAGAAAAAACCTCCTTCAGGGTTCTTATATATACATTTAGGATAAGTACAACACGACGGACCTCATGACGAGCCTCAGAGCCATGACGAGCCGTCATCTGCCCATCGGTGCTACAATTTCAATATCACTGCAAACACTATTTTCAATGTTTTTTTATTTCGTAGGGCTTGCCTTGTCGTGTTTGCCACTACTCATACTAATATTGATCTTTTAAGGTACTATCTTCTACTCTGGCAACCAGCAAGGACCGCACCTACGCACGTGGGCGATCTAATATCTAAGTCTGTAGCTCAGTTCTGCCCGATGGTCGTCGGCTCTGATGATGAGCGTGAACCTGTGTACATGCCCCCAGGCACTTCAGCCCCTTCCCGTGCTGCACGGGCTCCTAGATATACACCCAAGACGGAGGCATCCGGCGTAGTCAGTGCCTCCCAGTCTAATGAGGAGCGCACACTGACCGGCATACCCTCTAGGTCAGCCACAAATGAGGTAAGAGCATCTGGCTCCTTAGGAGTATCATGGTCCGAGGAAGCTTCTGGCTCTGCAGAGGTTCCCGCACCCTCCACTGCTGCAGCATCGGCCTCGTCTGATGAGGCTGACAGTTCAGACTCTACATCCGGTGCACCAGTTGAGGTTCCCACCCCAGCCGCTGACCATCCAAACCGGTGGTGTGTCGATGGCCAGTTTCAAGTTTACTGCGACGCCAAGTTCCTGACCGATAAAAGAGTAATGACTCGAACACTCACCTTGGAGCGGCGGGTACTTGGAGCGGCAGGTTCGAGTCCGGGGCGTGCAGGTTGACATTTCCCTTCCAGCCATCCGCCGGTTCCTATACGGCGAGAGTGCAGATGCTACTTGGACCCCCATCACTGCTGAGTTTGACTACCGCTGGCAGATAGTAAAGGATGGACAGTTCTTGCGAGAGCCAGCACTGAGAGACCACCAAGAGGTGGATGGCCCTGCACCCTTCAGTAGATGGAGAGGGTGCCGATTGGGTCACTGAGCCTAAGGGGGCCATCAAGAAGGCCAACCTCACGTACGTAGCAAAGTTCTTGTGGCTACTCGTCCGTCAGTGCCTTTCCCCCACAGCTGTTGATAACATCGTGACCTGGGCTCGAGCAGTGTTGATGGCGGTGATGATATCCGGCTTCGAGGTGGACTTCGCATGGTTTCTCCAGGCAGTCATGCACGAGAGGGCATTCAAGGTCACTACTACCTACCCCTTCCTGTGTATGATCTTTTCCCTTTGTAGGTCGGCAGGTGTGCCCATATGGGCACGTCGATCACTTGAAGACCACGCAGGGCAATGTCGATGTCGAAATAATATAGCCAGAGGCCAAATGGTTTATGCTACATGAATAGGGATACCATCAAGAGTGAAAAACACTTTGCTGACTGAATTGAGGGATCGGTATTGAGCCCAAGGCCCACCACAACTACACAGGGTCCACTGACCACTACCCTGGTAGAGTCTATCCCGTGTAGCAAAGCCCGAGATCCTCTTCGCAAAGCCACTACCGTTACTGCCCGCTTGCTAGGGTCCAAAAAACTAGAGGCACAAACATGGCCACTCGGTCTGCACACATATTCATCGTGGATGCGAAGTCGATTACGGGTCTGAAGACGTCTCGAGAGGCAGATGCAAAGCAAGTTTACAGAGCGGAGGCTTGCTGAGGTCAGCTAGCGTATGGACGCCTTTGAGTTGAGAGTGTTCGCCGACCAGCCCCTACGGGGTGGATGTGTCGACTCTTTACGGCTGCAGGCGACAGCCTACGTGTAGACATCGACGACACCTATAGGCAAAGGGTTGCCGGAAAGTATGAGGCCCATTTTGGTCGAGCTTGTTGAGGACACCACGTTTGGGCTAGCGGCCCTGGTTTATAATTTCAGAAATTCCACCACATCCACCTCGAGAGGAGGGCAGAGGCGTAGGGGTCGAGCAGAGATGAGGCCGCGAGCAAGGAAGAAGCGTGCGTCGAGAGGATAGAGGTGCGAGGAGAGCCTCCACTTGCTGATGACGGCGGACGCACCGATGAGAGCGTCAGAGTTAGACGGCTGGGGCGTCTAGCTCCCGGACGTAGATATTATTGCGGCACTACTGATGGGTGTGGTGTTCCTGAGGACATCAATGAGGGTGGTCAAGATTGCAGCGGACGGGGTTCTGGGCGGAACCAGACCCACCACATCTTGACTGAATCGAGGCGGATGTGCGCCACAGGTTTGCTTCACCTACCACTTAGTATTTACTTTTATGCATGGGGCAATTGCATGTTTTTTTTGTTGCGGGGTGGGGCGTTAGTGGTTATTGGTGTGTAAAAAGGGCATAGTGATGTTAGGGTGAAGTCTGAGTAGCCAATTCAACTATACTCTTTTGGGGTGTTTTCTTGGCCTTGTGTTGGTTTTCCCCAAAAATCTGATTAACTTTTTCTGTTGATTGACCGGCATGGTTATATGTCTGTTACATAGTTTTAAGTCTAGAGAATGATGGCTAAGATGGATATCCTATAAACTTGGAATTGGAAAAAATAATGCATGACTGGCATTGTAACTATTTATTGTGTTGGCTCTCTCTAGCATGAAATAAGAGTTACACCATTGCATTACCCTAAGTCTTAAATCGAACTAGGGGTGTCTTAACAATATGGTATAGTGATTGATGGTATTCAAGGTGAGTGTGAGGAGAACTTTGCATAGTCCACTAGTGGTCATTTTCTAGACAACTTGTTGGTTCAGTCCCTGCTGAAAGAGAGTTGTAATAGGACAATTAGGGAATGGATCATAGGGGCCGCCCCCTTTTTCCAAAAAAAGCCCATTTATAGCCTAAATAAAAGAAACCAAAGAAAGTTTATCCTTCTTTGGATCCAAATAATCTGAGCTTTAAAGTAGACCTTTTTGTCAACCTAACTGATCTTTTCGGGGGCAACGCAAGGTGTGGGCCATGGTCCTCCTGGGACAGGTGCACCTCAGATTAGCAAAAAAGATACAGTTGAGGGTGGCTACTGCAGTAAACAAACCTTTGTTATGGCCCCCAAAAACCAACTTTGGGTATTGTGTCACCATTGATCATGGCAAATACCATGAGTTGAGGGTGGATGTATGGAGAATACGATGGAAAAGTGGGGTTGAAAGACGTTTGAAAGAACAAAAGAGACGAGAGAAAGAACAAAAAGTTAAAGTAAGTGACTAAAAAGTAGTTGAAGAAAAAAGTAAGACAGAAAAAAGAAAAATATTTACAAGGAATTAAAAACACGAAAGAGAAGAGGAGTCACCTCACACCAAAATAAAGAAACAGAAAACAAGATAAAATAGCAAGGTGAAAGAACATGGAAATGGGCGAATAAATGTAGAAAAGAGGGGGAAGGTTTTAGCCGATATGTCAAGGGAGAGAAAAAAAAAGTCAATAAAATATACCTAAATATAACCTTACCGACCCTAAAGACCTATGTTACAGTAACAAAGGTCCTTCGTGAGCTAAGGGGTGTATAGCGAATTAAGGCAGTGATGATGAAAATAAGGGCAAAAAGCTATGGCAAATAGGATGTATGCGTGTGACTTGGTTATGAGAGCGAGAGGGTTGGAAAAAAGTAATCCTTATACTCAAACTGAATGAAATATTGTGTGAAAACAATGAGGGTTTTGTTTTAAAGTGAGGGACATTAGTTGCACATACCAGAATTGTTAGCACCTCGGTGTGGAGCTTGGAAGAGGATAGGGTTAATGAATGGTGCGTCTGTGTCATGTTCTGATCCCACAAAAAAACAAATTCAAGCCTAATAATGATAGCATGCATAGATTGATGAGATTAATCGGGGATTGATTGATAGCCAAATGGTTGCAAAGGATTTTAAAACCATGGATACTATAGGTACAAGGATTGTTGTAGTGAGGTTCAAGTGGTCGCTTGAGGACCAACAACGAATTTTAAGTTGGAGGAGGTTTGATATTACCATGGTTTCACGGTCAATTAATACTTTTTCCTTAGGGTTTAGTGGGTCGAAAGCCTTTTTGTGCTAATTTTGCTAGAGTTTCTCTTTGTTTTGCAGGAAATTGTCCAAATCTGAATGCGGAGATGTTAGCGGAACAAATGCAGAGAGACCACCTACGGAAGCTATGGACGGTCCGTCGCATGACTTGTTGAGGGCAAGAAAGGGGGAACGAGGAGAGAGGGCCGTCAGTTGAGCGGCGGAACGGATGACAGCGGGGGATCCCCCAGAGTGGAAGTATGAACAAGTGTGGGATTAAGGACAGAGATTGCGAAGGTCTTGTATGGCCTATGCGGTCGGTCTTTATGCAGGGTTGTCGTGGAGTTCAATGAGGAAGTCGATGACCGTTGTGCCTTTTATGGACGGGTCCATCATACTTGCCGTTCTGAGGGTAGGAATGAAGAAGAGAAAAAGAAGAAGAAAAGAAGAAATTGCATAAGTATGGGACGATGGAGGACCATGACTTCAACTCTTGGAATATGGGGACTAGGACAGACCGTCATCGACCATGACGAACCTGCAGGACAGGGACCGTCAATTGGTACATGCCGGACCGTCACAAGCTTCATACCCCAACTTGGTCAGACTTTCCCCATCTTCCTTCAGCAGCTTGCACTACGCGGCCAATAAGGACCGTCACAAGGCACGACAGACAACGTCACAAGCTCCCTAGGTGGCCTTCTTTCTGCATTTTCTTGCTCAAAAAATATCCCCGCATTTCAGGCTTTTCACAGATTTCCTGAAAAATAAATAGAAACTTATTAAAAATTAGAACAAAACAGGCTTTTGGACACACTAAACTTCAGTAAAAAGGTATTAAATATACCGTGAAAACGACGGTACTACTCAATAGGCCTCGTTCATACTTTAGGGATTCAATTCAATGAAAGACCAATCTCAATTAATCAAACCTGGTCCACATTCATCTTACAGGATTTCAAATTCTGATCAATTAATATAGAATGTAATCAAGGTAAGAAGAAATCAACACAAAACATTTCATCAAGTCTCTAAGGGACTGAAGATACTATGATCGCCCCTCAAACTACATTATCATAATCTAACAATGCAAATTGATAAAAATGTATATAATAATCATATAAGCATCATTTATTCTACCCCAATAGATTGAATTAACATTAAAACCTACCAACAACAGAATCACAAGCCTCTCTAGTTGGGTTTCCTTCGATCACATTGAAAGGGAAAACTAGGGGGAATTCATGGATGGAGAAACATGAATCAATATGCTTCCTACCCTTACTATTAGAGCCTTTTAATATTAGTTTGAATCCTTGGAAAAATCGTCCCTAAGCCTCTCCGCTCCCAAAACTTTTTCTTATCTAATGGTTGGGTGTCTTGAGAGGAGCTAATGTGAGAGAAAGAGAATAGGGCCCGCCGGGGGAAGGGAGAGCGAGTAGAGGATCCTCTCCCCCACTTATTAATTGATAACCCCTGTCTATACCTAGGGGTCTTGATGTTGAAAATAGTATAGTTAATCTAACTAAAAAAACTACTAAAATAACTGCCCATGAATTTTGTTGGCGAGTTTGGGTGAATTTCCCCAAATTCACTCCTCCACTTGATAGTGAACTACAAAAACCTGGAGGCTAATCCACGGACCGGGTTGGTGGTGGGACGTGATCCATCAATCTATGTCAGAGACTAAATCTAAGGTTGCCCTGTGTAAGGAGGACAAAGTTTTAAACCTAAGTTTACAATCGAAGGCCGGCGTCGACCAACCCCACGAGGCATCGATTCCTCGTCGAATTGACCACTGACCAGGCAGTGTCTAGGCCATTGGTTGGCGGTCTCTTGAGGTAATTTTGTCCGGGGACATTGTTGGAGTCGTGCCTGTACGTGTATTGTCACAAATACCGTCCCATCTAGGTTTTAGGAACCCTTCCTATAAATTGAGTTCCATTAAAAACCTTAACGAAAATACTAAGACAGAGGAAAAACGTCCTTATTAGGTTATTTTTTAAAACGTCACCAGGAAGTTCTTGGACGTTTACACCCCAAAATTTCCCAAACTTTAGGCACTGACTTTAAAAATTATTAGTACATTTTTAGACCATAAAATCTATGACACCCATACTAGAGGATCCATTTGGACCTACTTTATTTTGGGTGCTACATATTTAATGTGAATGAGTAGGATCACCACATAAGAGGGGTAAAGTTTGAATGTAATTGGGTGTTGAGTCGGAGCCCAAAACAGATTTAATATTAAATTTTGTTACTTTATTTAATTAAGGTAGGAGCTAGGAGAGTGATTTTATTATTTTTATTTCATTTAATTGATGAGTCAGAACCCATGCAAAAGGATAATTTAAGGAAGTAATTTTGTGGGTTTGAAAGCTTGGGTGACATCTCGACATTTTTTTCGGTTACAGTATTCTTAAAATATGGATTATCATAATTATTATTATTGTACCATAAAAAATATAAATGATGAATAATTGATTAGCTTTTAAAATTTCGTGAATGAAATCCTTAACCATGAAAAAAAATCACTAAATCGATTATTTATTTAATAAAAATTGAAGGTGCCTCATATAAAATCATTATAAGAACTTTAATATCAACAGTTTATGGTATCTTAGAAGTCAAAAAACAAATATTCTCGTCACACATAAAATTAAGAAGTGGTAGAACCATATTTGACTCTTAGAAGTACTTTTTCCAAAACTATGGAGGTAAGTAAAGACGTTTGACAAAACATATGAAGGTACGAATTTGAAAATCGAATCACTTTTAAGGATCTCTAAATGAAATGTAATAAATTATTTGCGTATGATCTAAATAACGGTGACTCTTAAATTTCATAAATTCAAAATCAAATAAGAAGGGATAATATATTAAAAAATATTCTACTATCATATATGGTAAACTTTAACTTGGTGTACATGAGTTCATTCTTATCAAATCGTAAGACAATCTCACATAAATATTATAGTGGTTCGGTTATCAATTTCTACGTCATATTTTTTCCACTTTCTAAAGGTAGAAGTAAGAAGTTTTTTTTCATGAAAAAAAAATCAGAGATCACTAACCTAGGAAAGAGAATTACTGTTGAAAAACCTTCCATTAAAAACTTGTTACTGTACATAATTGTTGGGCTTGAACAACAGCAGAACGGATGCATGGGGAATGGGGCAAAAATTGTAGGATGGTGGAAGTTTGGCCAAAGCAACAAATATAGTATGTATTGTATGTTCCATTTCAAAATCCTATAAGGCTTATTGTAATCCTGAGAACTTTTGATGATTACAGAATATTGCAATGTAAAATGCTAGATTGTGGGAGGGAAAAGATCTCGAAACAAAAAATTCAATATGACTCTTCGCTAAGACAGGGTTATAGATTTAACAGTTAAAATGAAAATTAAGTTGTACGATGTTTAGAGCATCAAGAGTAAAGCAGTAAAAAAGGATCAACAACGGCGGCGGGGGCGGGGGGGCGGGGGAACTAAAATTTGAAATTTATCCTTCTGGAACTCATCATAAAATTAAATCAAAATAATTTTTCGAATATTCATGCCACTCTACTCATCAATTTTAACTTAAATAAAAATGTTGTACGAATTAACAGAACAAACTACTCATCCTCCCCGATCCTACCTCATCAAGACGAATGATAACCATGTAATCTTGAGAATTTTCTAATATATATATCGATTCGCCTATCTTCTCTCTACGCTCTATCTCGCTGCCGCTCTCACGTGTTTGTTTGCGACGGTCCCTTCCGGCCTATCTATATATTCTATCTATAACATATCATTAAGTAGAGAGAGATATAGAGAGATATAGCATATCTATATTCTCTTACTTTAACAGGCTCAACAAACACGTTATTATAACGCACTATAACAGTTTCTCATTCCAACTCTCTATTTTCTTCGTAAAGAAATAATTACAAAGTTGTTGGTTTCCATAAATAAATGAGTGTGATACTTTATATTTTTATTTGTTTATGGGGTTCTTTTATATCTGATGAGTTGGGGTTTGATTTCTGTATAATGTTTTGATATTCTTTTTATATTTTAGATAAGTCATTGATTTGCAACACAAAAAAACGAGGCACATTTCATGCCCCAAGCATTACACCCGTGGACATTGTCAACACCGGAGAAAACCACCATTCTGATACCAAGAGATCCATTGTCCTTATCGAGCTATTAGTGGCAGACTTGCACAACATAAATAGTCTAGTAGAACTACATAATTAAAACTCCAATAGGGTTTTCAATAACCAAAATATCAAATGTTGATGATGCGATCTCTATTCTCAACAGATAAGATTAGCAAACCCATTATTTATTTTTACACATTTAACTGAACCAATTATGTGAAGATAAACAATAAGAGGAATACCTCAAGCACTCAGTATTTCATAAGTATGAAATGTTGGAAACCGTAATTGACCACCCTAGAACCTAGAATTGTTGAAATAAACTATAAAAGCTTATAAAATATGGTTTGGACGTTTGAACACTAAAACTGCAAGCCTAAATGAAAGACAATATCATGGTCTAAATACACAAAGGAACAATAAGAATAAATAGAGGGAGGTGTCGGCTAGTCTAGAAGGACAACCAAAAGTTCTAACGTAAAATTACTCCAATGTAGTAAAAAAAGTCCCATGAGGTGTGTTCATATTCAAAAATAAATAAATATGATAATAAAGATTTGAAACAAGTGTAAAATGAGATATGAAAATCAGTGTAACTCTGTATGTCTCATAGAAAACCAATGAAGAAGTATTTTGCGGAGTTAAATAAGAGGATCATGCATTTTCTTGTACAATTCTATTTAATATACCTAACAGTCAAGTTTCATCAAAAAAGGGATAGTCCCAAATATCACGTTATGTCCATCTAAACAATAGAGATCATAATCAACAAAAAATAAATGGATAATGATATTTAAATACATTGTGACATCATTAAATAATACGTAATTGAGCCAAGTTACTCCCTACTCCCCCCCCCAACCCCCGTTGATATATGAACCTGCTTGAAATATATAGAGAGTTCATGATCAATAAGGACCGCGCAAGACCCATTTACTGACCCTTTGTGTGATTCTTATGTGTCTGGGCAGAATATTTAAAAATGCACTACCATAAAATATAAATGAATTTCCGTTAGAGATGATCTCCCACATTGCAAATTTATAATCGTTAGATCTCACCAATTACAAGCAAGGAATCTGGCTTGTGTCGAAGTTTTATATGCAATTTTATGTCATGCACGTGCCCAAAATAGACTTAAATTAAAGGTAATTGATTATGCATCTATTTCCACTCAAACTATCAGTATGATATATAGTCACTCAAATATCACCAAATAAAACAGGTTTTTGTGGAATAACGAAACAGATCACCCCCGAAAGAATTCTAGTCAAAATAATTAGCTAATGTCTATATACTTAGGCATTCACAGATCACAATTCAAATTCTATAGTTAATAAAACTTTCCCTGTTTAACACTCACTACTCGTACCAAGCGTGTCACAACAATTGTTCAGAGTAACCATCTTTATCATAACCAATGGTCGACGCATTTTTAAAATTTAATTAGAAAACGTCTTAGAAGTCTAGATGTCTTAAAATATCTAGAAGTCAAACATGTGTCGCAAATATTCAAGATTTTGCCTTTGCCTTTTATAAAACTTCAAAATGTTACTCACATCAATCTAATAGGCAATATTACTAAGCAAATGGTTCATATACACCAGTATTACTACATGCCAGTGCCTAGGTCTAAGAATTCACCCATTAAACCCTCTAGAATTAGGTTCCTATCTTGACGTAAAGTATATATTTTTCCCTAAAATTTTAATCCTCTTATTAAAAGTCTTCTTAGTTCCTGCAAATATGCTAAATCTAATAATATTGATATAATATAGTACCCTTCAACATCTAATGATCGGAATATGTTTTCATAGAAATCAATATATATAAACTTTACAAAAAGGATGCTGCTTACACTTTTATAACATTAACAACAACTCTAGTTTCCTGTACAATATAGTCTTGAATATGGATTACATCATTGCCAAACGATAACTTGTAAAACATTAATACGTTTCTGTTATGCCATATTTCCAAATTGGAAAAACTTTAAATGCCATATCTATTAGAATATATAGAGTTATCGGCCAAGAAACTATCCATTTTATGATATTTTAAATATTGTTTCAATGCCATAATTTCGCAACAATTGTGCTTTTCCATACAAAACTTATCCACCATTTTTAGTAACGTGTTACAATCATGTATTAACGACATTAGAAGATGGAAAAAAAATTATTAGGTGTCTTTTTTGTCTCTTGACCTTTAGAAAACCCTAAACGTATTTATTTACTAATTGGCGGACTCAAAAAAAAAAATTAGATTGTCATATCGTATCCATAATTCTCTGCTCTCGAATTTGTAAGGTGAAAAAACCCTCAAAAGAAAAAAAGCGAAGTAGAAGGACTTAATCCAGTTCTTTTCAATCTTTTCAAACATTATTGCTTGCAAGGTAAAGTATTTATTTTTAATTCTATTCTTTGCAAAAATAATTCCCACCATACAATATGAATCTACATAATGAAAAATCGCTACTCTTTGCCTAAGCTTTGAAGAAATTAATCAAGAAATCTCAAGAACGGTTTTTTCTCTTTCATGCTAGGGTGAAAGCTTCATAATCAAGATATTCGTGTTGAAGATTCTTCACGAACCTGTTTCTTTCAAGTATGTAGGCTATCATCAGTATTTCAACTAGTTCATACTCTTCCCTATATTTACTTTTAAATCGCTTGAAGAGTGATCTAATTTTGTTCCCTTAGATTTGAGTTAATATTGCGTTAGGTGATTTTGAGTTCCTGATTTTTTGAAATTGTATTCCTAATTTTTGAACTTTTTATATATTATGCATTCTGATTCTTGAGGTTATTTGTTCATGTGTATTTCAGCATTGCCCTATGCAATTGTTTTGAGTATTTGTAAATGAGTAGTTTTCATTGATTCTATGTGCGGTTAGTTCTGAGTATGTAGTTTCTCTATTGTTCTTGAGATTTCTTGGAGTAAACTTGTTTCATGTCTATAGTTATAAAGAACCCCGTATTGGAGTTTTGAGTATGACCTTGATTGAATATTTATAAACATCATTTAGTTTTATACTGATTCTTTGAGAAAGTAAGAGGAGTTTGTGCGAGAACAAATTTTAAAAGATTGATTAGCATTAAAGTCGAGAGTATGCCATCTCAATATTTAAGAAGTATGGATCTAATGTTACTATTAAATATTTAGCCCAAGTATTATGACTTCCGAGTTTTAAAATGTTCATATAACATATGATTTTGATATATTTTTCTACAAAAGAGTCTTCAAAATATGATTTGAGAAGAGTAAAAGGGGAGTAAGTATTCCCAAAATAATATTAGGTTTATATTGTAAAATGAGAAACTTTGAGTTATAAATTATTTTATGAGTTTTCACAGATATTTCAAAGAGGAGAAATTTACCGATTTTAAACCGGGGTGGTGTAGGGTTTGATGAATGATTAAAAATAGGGACTAGTTTTTCTTAAAGATATGAGCATGAATTGTATTATTTGGAGTAGTATTGAGCGCGATATGGGAATAAGTCAGAAACTCAGATTTCTCTAAACAATGTGGCCTAACTGGGTATAGGATATACATTTTAGATGAATCCTAAGTTCTTTTAGCAAAGAGCTTTGTTTTGTGCATCCAATTAGTTTAGGTGTTCAATACCTGACAATATATATAATGTTCCTGACAACGCAGGGTGATGTATTGTAACATCATGTAGCTCCTTGTGATTGTTGTATATTAGAGAATATCTGAATAGTATTAATGTAACGACCCTGTTTAGTCGTTTTGAGCAACAGCATTTATTCTGGGGGACAAAAACTGGCAGAAGTGACGGGATCCACGACGGACCGTCACGGGCACGACGGGACCGTTCGTGGAGGGTCGTTTAAACCACTTGGCAAAAAATCTGAAAATTGGGTACTGAAAATCAGATCTTGAACTTCGGAACGAAATGGCAGGAGACGGGGACCGTCACAGGTGGGTTTGAGGACCGTCACAAGAGTCAAAGTGCAAATTTCACCTCTGAACCTGCGACGGACAGCGACGGACCGTAGCAAGGCACGACGGCTCTCACGGGCTGCGTTCGTCCCAGCGGGGGTCGGAATCCTGATTAATTAATTTACGGTGCGTTTTGGCCTATTTCCTGCTTTAATGTAACAGTAATAGGTTAATGTTAATAAGTCAAGTACGAGGGTTAAATAGAGGTAACGGTGCGGGGTAACCTTAAGTTATTTAGTGAATTCTGTGCATCTTTAAAACTTAATTATAGATAATAGGGTAAAGAAAGAGGGTTTATTTGATACGAAAAGAAAAAAAGAACAGCAAAGAGAGAGAGAGCATCGATCAAGGGAGAAGGGGAGAACGTTAGCTTTGGGAAGATAGCTTGTGATCGCCAATTCTTCGGTGAAGGGTAGAGGTTAGGGTTTGTTTTAAACTATTCGTAGTCCACTCTTAACTAGCGATGATATGTGTTGGTTTAGTATTATTAAGTCTTCTATATGCTTAATGGTGTTGTATGCATGACTTGCTTTATATATATAATAATGATTGTGATATAAAATAAGGAATGCATTGATGAAGCTATTGATCTTAAATATTGAAGAAAACCCTAATTACTTTGTTAATGGAGGTGAGCCTTGGTATAAAAGAAAGGCTGATGAACGAAAGTAGTGAGATTAGGGGATCGGGTACACGTGTACAGTTACACAGGATAAGCCATATGAGGATCTGAAGAACAAGTGTCACGTTCGACACAAGGACTAGAATATGAGGATCGGAGTGTCACGTTCGACCACCAGGAGAAGCGAGAGGGACGAGGTGGGCATCAGGAAAAGGGCAACCTCATCCCCTCTCTTATCCGCGCTTCCAATTTCGCACCATCTTCCACTTAGGGCCCATTTTCCCTGAAGCGGACTGTCCATTTTTGTGTTTCTCCCCTCCGCTCTTGCACCGGAAGGTTACCAGGATAGAATGAGGAGCGGAGTTGTCTACGGGTTACCGCCACGAGAGTAAATAATAAATGAATCTTGAAAGATCATAATATACTCACATGCTAAAGAACATGTTTCCCAAATGAGTATGATGAGGAAGGCGTGGCGTCCTCATTGATGTGCTTGGTGTTGTTTGTAACCAAGGAGGATGCGGGGAATTGTAAATGCTGCCTGCTAAGGATATATTAGTTGGATTTTTGATGTACTTGATATTTACGTTTTCTATTTTGAGTTGGCCGATGATACCTAGCCAGTATTGTGGGTTGTACTGACCCCCTACTTTTATGTTTTCCTTTTGTTTCATTTGTGGAGTGCAGGGCAAAGTTGCCGTCATCTTCAGACTCTTTTAAACCGTAGTTCAAGCCAGTCTGTCACACCGATCTTCCGGGTGAGCTAATGCTTTAGCTTGGACTGGATCTCCTTCCTCAGTTTGATGCCTTTGTGAAGTTTCGGCATAGACTAGCTTTTATTTGTTATTAGCTTCTTAGATACTCTTAGTTAGTAAATTAATCATAGATGCTTCTTTGTGGTGATGACTTCTAGAAGATTTTGGGGAATTAATAGAAGTGAATGTAGAATTATTGACTTGTCTTTTATTTATGAGTTTCAGTCTTAACGCATTACGTTATGTTGATATTTAAATGAAATGGATAAGGGTTTAGATCGGTTGGTTCCCTCACTCGGAGGGTAATGGCGGGCCAGTCGCGGCTCGGTTTTTAGTCGTGACAAATGGTATCAGGCATTAGAGGTTCGTTGGTCTCATTCACACAAGAAACAGGTCTAGTAGAGTCTTAAGAAAGGTTAGGGGACCACCTTTACTTTTCTTTGAGAGGATATAAGACTTTAGGAAATTTCCATTCTTTCTTCTCTCTTCGTGCATACTTGGATCCAATTGGTATCTAGGTGATACAAATTGGTATCTGACCATATCACGCTATTCGCAGATTGTTAGAACTAGCGCCCAATGAACTACGAAACATCAACCTCAGCAAAGACAAGATGCATCTGAGCAGCCAATGGGGCTGGAACTCGAAAGTGGAAACAGTGCAAGAGGGCCGCGGTAGAGGTCGTGGGAGACGTCCTCTAGAGGGAGAGGACGAGCACCTAGCCCATCTGGTGCTAGGGCGGGTGACTCCTCCACCGACTACGGAACAGTCGTAAGAGAAGGGGAGGGAATGGGGCCAGAGAGGAGAATGAAACAAGTACAGAAGAGGAGGAAATGCACCACAACAATACCCAAGAAATGATCAATCAGGTTTTCGCTTATCTAGTGGATGTCTGATCAGGGTCAGGCACCTCAGTGTTTTCTGACAACCACCACATCCGGTTTCAGAGCGTTTCACAAAATTAGCCACTATGGCACCTAGATGGAATGCCATGGACAAGGCCACGGTTTCCACGTCTGACCTACTGGGGCCTCCTATAATGGACAAATGATCAGCAGGAACTTTTCAGTAAGTTCTTTAAATTAAAAACCTCCAATCTTCAAGGGTTGAGAATCTGAGGATGCTCGATTTTCTGGTTGACTGTCATGAGCTACTACACAAGATGGGTATAGTAGAACGGTTTCTGTGTTGAGTTAGTGAGTGCTACCGTTTCAAGGGAACGCCAAAATGGTGGCGGTGGCGGTACATGTGGAATGTCAACCAACAGACGGCACCCCACCTATGACTTGGGCCTCATGATCTAGTTTGATTTCTGGAAAAGGTATATCCCCGTACTTTAGGGTAGGAAACGGGATGAGTTTTTGAGCATAGAGCAAAGGCGTTAGGTTGTCACGGGTCCAATGCATATATGAGGCTATAAATTCGTGCACGATACAGATATGCCACCCAACATGTTTCAGTCCACAAGAGCGGAGGATTCGCCGTTTTTTGGTGAAGGGGTTGAGAGCAGAGTTGCGAATTTCAGCCTACAGGTGCGGCTACGGCAACCTTCAAGAAGTGGTAGAGTTGTACGTGAGGTGGAAGAAGTGAATCCAGATGAATTTCACCACGGCGGCGACATCAAAGAGGGTTCGACAAAAGGGCGGTGGAGGTTTAATGGTTCTTAATCTAGAGGAAAGGGTTCCGGAGGTTACTCAGTTAGAACCCATTCAGTCTTCACTACAGACTGTGTCGGGGGGGTCAACCTCAGACCGGGTCTCAACATTTCTATGGAGACCTATGCGTGAATCTAGAGGTATGGGTGGGGGGAGAGACTCGGAGCAGGACTGGGCATAATCAAGAGGTATTGTCCAAAACAGAGTGATAGGACCCC
This sequence comes from Solanum habrochaites, assembly GCA_027704765.1. Taxonomy (NCBI): domain Eukaryota; kingdom Viridiplantae; phylum Streptophyta; class Magnoliopsida; order Solanales; family Solanaceae; genus Solanum; species Solanum habrochaites. The sequence goes on along the minus strand of JAKWJA010001627.1, from coordinate 20,508 downwards.
CAAAATCTAGAGGTTAGAGGTGGGTCATGGCAGAGGCCGTTATCGGAGGACGAGGGCGTGGTCGAGCGTCGGTAATGGTGGTCACCAAAAAAATGGCCGGGGTATGGGCAAACTGGATCCACTACATACAACATGGTAGGGGCAACGGACAAACACCGAAAGGGGCCAATTGTATGCTTTCCCTGGGAGATCAGAGGCGGAGGGAGGAGGCGGGACATCGGAGGTGTGTCAATCACAGGTAATCTTCTGGTTTTTGGATTGCATGGCTTCCGTATGGTTTGATCCTGATCCACATTTTCTAGTATTCCTCATTTGCTAATGGTCTAAAATTTACATTGTGATTACTGATACGCATAGTCGTGTTTCTATCCGGGGTGAGTCTGTGGTAGTGACAGGGTAGGATAGGTCGTTTGGTGAATTTGTGGGGCGCAACAACTTATGTAGATTTCGGTTATCATAGAAATGGTTGATTTTGATGTAATTTTGTATGACTTGGCTTTTCTACGCAAATTGCGATCTTGGATTTGTAATGCTAAAACGGTCGATGTTAGACAAGACTGGGACAGATAAGTTAGTGTGGGAGGGTTAGGGTTGGTGAGACTACACTTCCAAGCAGGTGAGTATATCTCTTGTCTTCGTTGCTTAAGAAAATGGTTAGTAAAGGGTGTTTACGATTCCTGGCACAACTAAGGATGACACTAACCACGGAACTTCGATTGAGTCGGGTTCGCGGTGGTCAGTGCAGTTTCTGAGTGTTCCCTGCAGATTTCTAGGTATGCCCCCAGATAGGGATTTTATGGACTTCTGTATTGATCTTGAACCAGGTACTCGCCCATTCTATACCCCCCCTTTAGAATGGCCCCCGCGGAGTAAGGGCATAAAAGCCCAACTTCAGAGTTGGTGAGCAAAGGCTTCAGTAGACCAAGTAGTGCAATCTCATTGGGGGTGCTCCGGTTTTGTTTGTGGGAAGAAGAAGGATGGGACTTCTAGCTCACTTGGCAAGCTTCTAGACGACCATTGTCTAGGGAGGTTCAGGATTCTGGCTAACGACCTTATGAGATTAGAATAACTGAAGAAGGGAGGGATTTTAGCTGTGTGTGGAGGCAAGATCTTCATTCCTTGGACAAGATTAAGGGAAAGCAGTGTTTTTAATGATGAAAATTGATCCAGACCGAGGAAAAGTGTTGCAAGGAGAGGCTAAGAAGCGGGACAACGATGAGGAGGTGGTTTGAGGATTAGGAAGGGTATGTGTTACCCACGTCGATATGATTGAATCAACACTATTCTGACAGAGGCTCATAGTTCAAGGCATCGTAATCCGGGTGCAAACAAGATGTACAGTTGACCTAAAGCAACACTTTTGGTGGAGAAGAATGAAGCGTGATATTGTGATTTTATTGCCACCAAATGTCCAAAATTGTCCACCAGTAGTAAAGTATGAAAACAAAGGCCCGGACGGAACACTTAAGAGAAACCCAACAATGCCCCATTCCGGAAGGAAATGGGAGGAGAATTGCAATGGACTAGTGGTTGGTCTTCCAAAGACATGGCAAGTTCGACTCCATTGGGTGATGTGGGACAGAGTAACTAAGTTCTTGCCATTTCATCCGGTAAGGTTGGACTACCAATTGCAGAAGAAGTAGCCCCCCCCCCCCCCAAACTTTTACATACTAAGAGTTGTTCGATTGCCATGGATTCCGCTATCCATCATAGCAGATAGAGTACGCAGAGTGTACTTCTAAGTTTGAAAAACATTGCATGCGGAATTGTTGCGGTGGACTAGGTTGAGATCTTAGTACCTGCGTTACATCCTCCGACCGACGGTCAGTATGACCGAACGATTCAAGTGTTGGGAGGATATGATCGTGCCTGCATGTGTGATATAATTCGGTGGCCATTGGGATAGCTTCTTACATGTAGCGGAGTTTAGTTTTCATACAATTAATAGCTATACTCCAAGCATTGATATGGCTCCCTTTGAAGCATTGTATGGTAGGAGATGTCGGTCACCCAGGGTGGTTGAGCATCGAGGTTAGACTTGGGGTATGATCTTTGAGGGATTCGCTAGAAAAAAAGTGAAAATCTATCAAGGAGACGCTTCTAGCGGCGCAAAGTAGACAACAAGGCATAGCAGATAGAAAGGTTAGAGACTTAGAGTTCATGGAGGGGTGAACAAGTCTTCTGTTGAAAGTTGCGCCAATGAAGGGGTGATGCGGTTTGGTAATAAAAAGAGGGGCACGCTAAGCCAAGGTACATTGGTCCCTTTGAAGTACTAAGAGAGCGGGGAGGTGGCTTATGAGTTAGACTTGCCTCCAGGGCCGGACTGTCCGGAGTAATCCGGTTTATTTCCATGTTCGATGTTTGAAAAGATACCATGGGAGATGGAAACTTACATTATCCGTTGGGATGCAGCTTTGCTTGATGAGAAGTTGTGCTTAGACGGAGGGAGCCTGCTTGTTGCTATTTTACGATAGAGAAGTTAGCAAGTGAGGTCCAAGGGAAAATTGCATCCCATCAAGGTTTGCAACTGGAAGAATCGACGGTTGGTTGTTGAAGAAGCTAAGTGGGAGAGAAGGAGGGGGGCGATAACAAGAAAGATACCCACATTCTGTTTACGACTCAGGATACTTCCTTTCACTCTTGTTTTTTCTCTCACGATCGTTCGAGGACGATGATGGATAAATTGTGGTATCTATTGTACCGACCTGGGTTAGTCGTTTTAGACAACAGATTTTATTTTGGAAAAAACTGGCCAGAAGTGAGGGATGCCACGACGGACCGTCACGGGCACGACGGACCGTCGTGAGGGGTCGTTTCAAAAAACACTTGGAAAAATCTGTGAAAATGGGTATGAAAATCGGACTCTCTGAACTTCGTAACGAAATGGCAGGACGGCAGTCACAGGTTGGGACGGACCCACAAGAGGTCCAGTGCAAATTCACTCTCTGACCCTTGCGACAGACAGTAGGACGGAACGTCGCCAGGCACGACGGTCGTCACGAGGCTGCGTATTCATAGTCCACCCAGGCGGGGTCGGAAAATCCTAATTAATTAATTTAAGGTCGTTTTGGGATATTTCCTGCTTTTAATTATTAAAGTATGGTTAATGGTAATAAGTCTAATTATTGAGGGTTTTAAAAGACGGTAACCTTAAGTTTTTAGTGAATGATTAGTGCCATCTTTTAAAAACTTATTATATGATAATTAGGGTAAAGAAAGAGGGTTTGAATATAAAAGAAAAAAAGAAACAGCAAGAGAGAGAGAGAACGATCAAGGGAGAAGGGAGGGAGAAAAGAGAGGGGGAACGATTAGCTTTGGTAAGTAGCTGGTTGATCGCAATTCTTCGGTGAAGGTTAGGTCTATGGTTTTTACACTATTAGTAGTACATCTAAGAGCGAATGATATGTGTGGGTAGTATTATTAAGTCTTCTATATGCTTAATTGTGTGTATGCATGATTTGCTCTTATATATATATATATGATTGTGATTAACATAAGCAATGATGACAGCGATGAATCTTAAATTTGAAGAAGAAGAACCCTAATCTACTTTGTAATGATGCCAACCATGCCCTTGAGTTATAAAAGAAGGCTTATGAAACGAAAAGTAGTGAGATTTTAGGGGAGAGAAGGGAACAGGCGAAAACCACACCAAGCCCCCTCCCTGCGCCCCACAACAACCTACCATCCCCCCATAATTTCCTCTACACTCACCGCGGTACCAGAATAGAATATAGGATAGGAGTGTCCACGTTACGACACCGGATCGATAGAATATGAGGATCGGGTGTCACTGTTCCGACACCAGGATAGTATTGGATCGGGTGCCACCGTTTCGGCTCTCCAGGATAGAAATGAGGAGAGGGAGTGTTCAAGTACCGAACGAGAGTAAATAATATAATGAATCTTGAAAAGATTACTAATATTACTGCAATCATAAGAACATGTTCCCAAATGAGTATGGATGAGGAGGCGTGATTAGAGTCATAATGAGGGGCCGGGAAGGCTTCTGTGGATTGGAAACAAGGATTTTGAATGGTAAAGGAGGCAGGCAAAGGATAGGAGCGGGAGCGGCGGAGGCGTGAGGGGACAGCCGAGCAACAACTAGATGACAAGGGAGGGCAGCATCGCAAGGCGGAGGGGAAGCCAAGCTGCGGGGGGAACGTGCTCGAGCTCATACTAGGCCGCGAGTAGTAGCACAAGACGGCCCGGACGAAAATCCGGAGGTGAGAACGGCATCGTGGGACTGAAGATGGTTGAGGGGGTGTTGTCGACGCGGCCTAGAGGTCGCTTTTATCGGCGTACCTTCCGCTCACCGAGTCGGGCTGTTGTGCGTCAGCCTGGTTGAAGCTTTTCCAAGCGAGGGAGGCGCTCGCGACGCTTGGGGGAAGGGGGTTGTATGGACTAAGACCCCGTTAAAGGAAGGCTTCGAACGCTGACCCTGAGTCGCGGGGAGGGATGATCCCTACTTTCACCAGCCGGCGAGCGACCCCGCCACCCCCCCCCAGGTGTCGGCTGGTACACGGCGAGGGGGAACCCCCATCCAAGGTGTAGCATCGCACGCAGACTCGGCGCGCCGACCTTCCACCTTGAACTCTCAATACCACTGTCGCTCAGGGGGCAGCGCGTTCGAGGGAGGTGGCACCTGAGCTGGAAGCGAGCGAGCACCTTGGAAGGGAGGAGCCTAGTTGGGCTTCGTGTGGCCCGAGGGGCAGGAGGGACGAGGGGTTGACGCAGAGAAGAGTGGGAGATGGGTCAGGAGGTATTTGGGATCGAGGGCGCTGTGGGGGGACCGGAGGGGCACAGAGGGAGCCAGGCAGGGAGGCCGGGCCAGGGGGATGGAGTGCGAAGGGGGAGAGGGGGAGGAGTAGATGGACGGAGGGGTGATGAGAAATTACTGATAGGCCAAATTTCTATTTATCTTAGTATTGTGGTTGTACTGACACCACTTTTCTGTTTTCATTTTGTTTATTTGTTGGAGTGCAGCAATAACGTGCCGTCATCTTCGACTCAACAAGTGTTCAAGCCAGTCTTGTCACACCAGTATTCAGGGTGAGCTAATGCTTCTAGATTGGACGGGATCCATTCCTCTGTCTTGATGCCTTGAAGTTTCGGCATAGACTAGCTTTATTTGTTATAGATTCTTAGGACTCTCTTAGTTTAGTAAATTGATCATAGATGTTCTTATGGTGATGGACTTCCAGATTTTGGGGAATTAGGGAAGAGGGCATTGGGGAATTAATAGAATTTGAATTTTAGAAGTTATTGAATTGTCTTTTATTTATGAGTTTAAGTCTTCCGTGACTTTTTTGTTGATCTTAAATTGAACATGATTAAGGTTAGATCGGTTGGTTCGCTCACATCGGAGGGTAAATGTGGGTGCCAGTCGCGGCTCGGTTTTGGGTCGTGACAATTAAAGTGCATTTTTATGTATCACTTATTTTGTTGAGTTCAGATGAGAAAGTATTGTGTAAAGCATTAAATAATTAAACTCTTTTATTTCTTTACATTCAACTATAGAAAATTGTTATCTATTCTAGTCCTTTCATTTAATTATGTTTTATTAAGTTCTATTATGTTCAACGTACATACGTCATTCAACCAAGATTTTTTTTATGATGTAGATTCATGTTATTATGATCCTCAACAAGTGTTCATTGATATCACATCGTCTGCTAGCCAACATTTGAGTAAGATGTCCTTACTTTAAGAGTACTAGTGTTTTATAAGTTCTTAGTAGTACTTGTATTGAATAGTCATGGGTCTTGTCCCGACACTCATCTTTATATAGTAAATGATCCATAGATAGACAGTTTTAGAGAATTTTTTAGTTTTTAGATGTTTTATTTAAACATAGGATTCATACTCGTATATACATAAAATTTTTGAGATTTAATAAAATGTGTTTAAACATTTCTTCAAATTTGATGCTGATGTATTCCCTAGTTTGTCTTCCTGTTATAGTCAACTAGGATCAAAGTTCTTTTGGGGCCAACAATTGTTATGGAGTGCCAACCACGTTCACTGTGTAGACTTGGGTCATGATAGTTGTGAAGACATCAATAAATTCTACCGAAATTTGTGAAGTAAGTGTTTATCGAGGAGGATTTTTTAGTTTCTCAATAAGAAACAATAAAAATGATCAATGTAGTGTAGACAATGTGTCATTTACCTAAGTGATGCAGAAAAATATGCTTCTAAGTGATTCGAGAGTGTTTGATTTTATCACCTAAGCTTACACCCTAGACGTTGCTTGGCAACAAGAACCATTTTTATCCCTAAGAAAAAACCCTCCTTATGGCTAACTACAACAGGAAGACGAACTTGAGCATCCATAAGCATCAAATTAAAATAAATGTTTTAAAACAAATTACTGTATCTCAAAACTTTGTTGATACTTAGTATGAAATATATGTTTTAAATATAATAACTAAAACTTACAGACTACCAAAAACTTCCTATATATGAAGCCTCTACTACATAAAGATGAGCGTTGGAAAAAGATCAATGACTCCTCAAAACTATTACTAGTAACTCGCAAAATAGGAGTCCTATAGATGCAAGGAGGTCTTACTAAAAAGCTGATGAAATGATCTCAACAAAATCTTGTTGAGTATCCTAAAAACCTATATCTAAATTATTAAAAGATGCAGGTGAAATGAGATAAGTACATCGAATATACAGGTATGTAATATAGCTGAATATAAAAACAACAAAATTAAAGGACTACAATATATATTGATATATGCTCAACTTGATGTAAATAAATAAATAAATGAAATAACGAAAACCTTACAAAATATTTACTCATCTCCGAAATCAACATATTAAGTGTTATAATAAAAATACACTTTAAGATCGATTTGGGATGTTTTCTATCCCACAACCATCACTCTAAGCAACATAATGATACATCGTCTAACCCATACTACTAGAACTATGTTATACCTTTAAGTTGTATAAAACTCCTTAACTAAGTGGATACACTAATCTATGCTTAGGAATATAAAATTATCTAAAAAGTATGATCGTTTACTTATGTTGAGATACATGGTTTATGAGGATTTTAAGTTGTCTCAACTCATCTTATATTGGTGCTCAAAAGAGGTAACGACTCTAGAAATATCTTTTAAGTCATAACTCATTTATTAAAAAAAAATTGTTTTATCAAAATTTAAACAAATTCATTTGGGAATACACAATCCCTTTATTCTATTAGTCAATTCATACTTGAAAATTCTATCTCAAATATTTTAATATTATCATTGTTAACTCGAGAAGTCATACTACATAAACATTGACGGTATATCCTGATACCATATTACATAAATATTGATGCCATACTAGTTACCATACTTCTTTAGAATTAATTATATAATTAGATACCATATTGCTTAAAAATTGATGTCATACTCGATTGTAATACCAATAATGCGTTAGAATGTCTTTCTTTGAACTCATCTTAACTTTCTCAGAAACCTAGTTTAAAACTTGAGTGTTGGGTTTAAAAAGTCTGTCATAATTTATAACTCAAAATATAGTTCATGCCAAAATATAGACTTGAAAAAATCAACTGGAGGATCTCAATAAGAATATAAAAACTCAATTGAATTGTTTTTTCAAAAGAATAAGGAATTAAAGAAATCAAAATAAACTTATCTCAAGAGTACTCAAATCTAAGGGTACAATCAAAGATTTCCCTTCTATTTATTTGAAGGTAGATATAGGACATGAGGAAGAAGTACTTCGACACTATGATTACCATACATACCTATAAGAACAAGGTTCTTAAAGAATCTTGAAGTTGAATTTCATTAGAAGTTTTGAAACCCGATCTTGAAGGTAAACAATCAAGAAAACCATTATTGAGATTCTAGAGTTAGCTTCTTGAAATCTTTATGCCAGAAAAAAAAAATATGCCTTTTCATACGTGATTTTCAATATTGCGTTGGAGAAATTTTAGTCGTGAAGAATGAATTCGAGAGAAATGACTCTGACCAAAACAGAATCTTAAAAATGATTGAAAGAATCTTTAATGGAGCCTTCTACTTTGATATTTCCTGAAGGTTTTGTCTAAGGGTTGGAGAGAGAAGAGAATGATTGATTAAAATATGAAACAGTATTGTTATCGGCTTTATACACATTAAGAAATCCGTTTTTATGGTTTTCCTAGTGGTATATGGAGAGGAAAATAATATTATTCAGATTTTTTAACGGAAAAAACGGTGTTGCACTACAATAGTTACTAAAATGTCATAACTTTTTCTTCAGAAATTTTATTGACTAGAGATTGGTGGCGTTGCAAAGAAGATTCAAATACTTTTAATTTTATAGGTTAGGTGTTAACGACAATGTTTAGTGGTTTTGAGCAGCAGATTTTTTTTCTGGAAAAAAACTGGCCGCCGTCGACGGACCCCCACAATGAACGTCATGGCCCGACGGACCGTCGTGGGGGTCTCGTTCCAAAAAAACACTGTAGAAAGGAGAAAATTGGTTACGGAGATCGGTCTCTTGAACGTCACGACGGAATGGAAGGACGGCACGTCGTGGGCACGACGGCCGTCAACAGGCCCTCAGTAAAATTCAGGCCTCTTAACTTGTGACGGAGGCAGCAGGACGGACCGTCGCAGGCACCGACAAACCCGTCACAAGGTGCGTAATACCAGGCGGGGTCGGATTCTGTTAAATGTTTTAAGGGGCGTGTTGGACTATTTCATGCGTTAATTATAAAGATAGTGGGTTAAGGTTAAAGTCTAATTACTTGGGGGTTAAAAGAGGTAACCTTAAGTTAATTAGTGGGTTATTATTGCCATCTTTTATACTTAATTATATGAGTATTAGGGGAAAAGAAAAAGGGTTGAACAAGAAAAAATAGAAAGAAAGGAGGAAGATAGAGAAACGATCGATCAAGAGAGAGGAAGAACCAGCTTTGAAAAGATAGCTTGTTGATCGGCATTCTTCGGTATGGAGGGTAGGTTATTTTTATGCAATTCGTAGTAAACTCTTAATAGAGAAATGATATGATTGAATGTGTTGTAAACCCTTCTAATGCTTAATTGAAGCTGTATGAATATAATTGCACATTAATGTGATAAAATAAGCATGATGAAGCATTAATCTTAAAACTGAAAAGCCCTAATCTGTCTTGTTAAGAGTTTGATGATGCCGGTATTAAAAAGAAGGCTTGATGAAGTATTAAAGTGATGAGGAGTAGTGGGAAGGGTGTCACGACGACACGTAGTAATATTAGGGATCGGGTGGAACGCCAAACACGTAGTATTAGTGGATCGGTGTCCGAACCACAGTAGAATTAGGGGGATCGGGGTGTCACGGGAAATGACACGGTAGAAGAATTAGGGGAGGAGAGCGGGTATGTAACGAACCGACACGTAGAATTAGGGGATCGGGTGTCATAACCGACACATAGATTAGGGGATCGGAGTGTCAACCGTACCGACAATAGTAGTAGGGGAGCGGAGTGTCACGTACGGACACCAGAGGAATAAAGATAATGAATATTGAAAGATGCTAATATAACTTAAATTCTAATGAACCTAATCCCCAAATGGGTATGGCATGAGGCTTGAGTCCTCATGGGTGAACTTGGCGGGTGCTTGTTAATGATTATAGAACTTGTTGTTGCTAAATGTTGAGCATTGAGTCGATGGATTGATATTATTACTTATTAATTGTTTCTATTTGATGGACATGATACCTTACTCCGTTACGTACTCGTGTTTTGTTACTGACCCTATTGTAAATAATGTTTCTTTGTTATTTGTGAGAAACAAACGTACCGTCGTTCAACTCAACCGCAACTCTAGCCAGTCTTCATTACACCGGATTCAGGGTGAGCAATGCTTCTAGCTTGGACTGGATTTCTTCCTCAGTCTTGATGCTTGAAGTTCCGGCATGACTAGTTTTGGTTATTTTAGCTTCTTAGAATACTCTAGTTAGTTTAATTTGATCAATAGAGTTATTGTGTGATGACTTCCAGATTTGGGAAGAGAAATAATAGATGTTGAATTTAGAAGTTATGAATGGTTTTTTATTAATGAGTTTAAGTCTTCCGCATTACTTTTGTTGATATTATATTGAAAATGTTAGGGTTTAGATGGTTGTTTGCTACATAGGAGGATACGTGTGGGTGCCAGTCGCGGCACGTTTGGGGTCGGAATTATGGCCCACATAACTCTTTATATTCTAGGAGATATGGTAGTTTGAAGTTGATCCAAGTAGAATCTTACATCAAAACATAATGTATTAGGAATCTTTAAACTCTTATTTGTTCTAAGCAATTCTAGTGACCTTAATTTATATCCATATAATTTCCCCACTTATAAAATCAACTTTACCCAAATGGGTAATTAATGAATCACCTTATATGAGCACAATTAAATGAAGAATGATTTGAGTCTTCACATAGTATATTTTAGGGTGTTACAAAACCTTCCACATAGGATAATTTATCCTTTAATGGTGGTTTAATTGTGTATGGAAGCTGTTACTCTTACTATATTCAGACCTAACTCAAAATCAAAAAGTACTGAACATAAGGTGATTATTCCACTTTAAATAACAAGATTTGGGTTTTATCATATATTATTAAAAGCATGAACAAAAAAGTTGAAAGTTGAATTACGATTTTACCCTTTCTATAAATTGAAAAGGGTCTAAAATACCTTCAAAGTATTGGAAATGGTAAAAAATTACCCTTCATCCACCTATTGGCTCCAAAATACCCTTCCCACCCACCTATTGGGTCCAAAATACCCTTTGAATCCACTTTTTGGTTCAAAAATTCGACCCACTATTGGTAAACGTTTTATAGTTAAACTATTTAAATATTTTTTTTTAAAACGTGCTCGATCAATATTTGTTATAATTTTATTTAACTTATTGTTAATTCTATAAGCACATTCACTACCCATCCATTGCTAATTAAACCCTCCAAATAATAAATGCACTCAAAGTATTAATGCAAGAGAAACAGGACAAACACTTGCCCAATTGAGTTGTTTTAAAAATTTGAGACGAAAATTCTATAGGAGTAAATTATAATACATTCAAGTGTCTAAATTAAAATTACCGATCAACTTAAAGTATGACTGTTCATCTTAATTATTATTACGTCTCATTATGTGAGTTACTTCATAGGAAGTTTTTCCAAATATATATTAAATGTTTAAAAACCAAATGTAAATATTTATAAAATTGATTTAAAAAGTTCATTAATTAATTAGGGATGTATTTACTTTCTTTGACATTTAACAAAAATTTCTAATTCAATCTTGAAAGAGAATAAACTGAAAGTGTCCTCTAAATAAGCGGCCTCAACTAAATTTAATTGGGGCTTCGGATTCGGACTCGAAGATTTTGGATGTCACTTTCGTTAATCTATTAATTTTCATCGTGTTTTGTTGGTTTATGACGATTTTTGAAAATTATGTGGTGGAATGATTAATTAGGTGGAGTTGGTTAGTAAATGGGTGGGTAAGTGGGTGGTTTATAAATAATAAAAAATAAATTTAAATTATAACCAATAGTTGGAACATCAAGTATTTAAAAAGATTTAAATTTAAAAATCATTAAATAATGTGCGTCCATTTGACTCAAAGGTGGATGACAAGGGTATTTGGAGCCAATAGGTGGATGAACAGGCATTTTGGAACCAATAGGTGGATGAATGGTATAAATTGACTTTAAATGTTAAGAACTTTTAGACTTTCTAAGATAATTCCTAATTTAAATATCTAATCTCTAATAGTTTATCTCTATATGATATGGATATAAATTATAATTTTTTAAAAAAAATATTTACTAAATTCTTTTCTTTTTTCTTTTTACTCTTTATAACCTTTTTCTTAACCACTCTCATGAATAATATTAATTGATTTGGATTGTGAGATAAATGTATCTATCCTTTTATGATTACATAACGAAATTTAATAATTTCAAGGGTGCAAATTAAAAAAGGAAGGACGCACATTGAGAAGTGTCCTCTAGTGATTATTATAAGAAAACTTCAACTTACACAAATTTAAATTTCATAATGCATAATTTCATCGAATAAGAACTTTTATTGTTCTTTTTACATGTTGCCAACTTTTTTTATTTCATATTCTTCATTTATTCTATTATTATTTTCTAATTACTTATTTAACTTTATACTTCTTAATATTCTAAACTCTCATCTTTTCATTAAATATAACTCCAAATATTTAAACTAAAACTTTAAAGTTATCTTTTGATAGCCTTCTATTATTTATATACATTCAACTTCTTTATCTCAATAAACCCTATCAGATTATGAGTTATATTTTTATTCTATAGTAAACACAGATATGAAGACTCTTGGGAATTTTGAATTAGGATAGGAAGGAGTCGATTAAAAACTCAGAGAGTTATGTACTAATTTTGTACTTATTTTTCCATCTATATATTACATCAATCTTATAAGAATAAGCTCGTATGTTATTTTGTTAAATTATTCTGTTTTTTTTGTCTTTTTTTTCACACTGTGAAACTTCTTAATTTAGTTTTTTATGAATATTTATTGTCGTAAGTCTTTGAATTTGTAATTGAACATTTATTATATTACAATTTACATATATATTTTCCATGAGAATTTTAGTCATTTAACGTATCTATAAAAATTCACATTAACAACACACGGCTTCAGAATATATTTATATTATATATATATATATACACATGTAACGACCTTTAGTAGTTTTGAGCAACCAGATTTATTCTGGACAAACTGGGCGAGGTGACGGGAGGGCCCACGACGGACCGTCAAGGGCACGCACGGACCATCGTGGAGGTGTCGTTTCAAAACACTTAGAAAAATCTGAAATTGGGGTTGGTAGAAATCGACTCTTCTGAAAGTCTCGTGACGGAGTGGAAGGACGGACCGTCGAGGCTCGACGCCCGTCACAGCTAGAAGGACCGTCACAGGCCATCACTTAAAAAAAACAAGTCTCGTTTGCAGGGGACGGGACAGAACGGACGGACCGTCGCAGGCGCGACGGCCCGTCACGGGCTACCGCAATCCAGTTCGGGTGCACGGATTTCTGTACTACGTTTTAAGGACGTTTTGACTATTCCTGCTTTTTTAATTCTATAAAGGTAGGGGTTAAGTTATAAGGTCTAATTACTTGGGGGTTAAAAGACGGTAACCACCTAAGTGTGTGTATTTAGTGGGTTATTATTTCCATCTTTCATTCTTAATTAAATAATATTGGGGTAAAGAAAGAGGGTTTTGATTAAGGAAAAATAGAAGAACCAAGACAGCAAAAGAAAAAGAGAGGAGAAGAGTTAGAGAGAGAGAGGAACGAAGAGGACAACAGAAATTGAGGAATTTGCTTGCTTGATCCGATTCTTCGGTGGAGGTAGGTATGGTTTCTTTACCTATTTCGTAGTAAACTCTTAATAAGCGGAATGATATGTGTTGGGTAGATTATAGAGTCTTCTTTATGCGGAATGTGTGTATGAATGATGGATTTTAGATATATATGATTGTGATGAAAACAAGGATGATGAGATATTGAATCCCAAAACCTTGAACTAAACCTAATCTCTTGTTAATGATGGTGCATGGTATTAAAAGAAGGACTTGATGACTAAAGTGATGAGATGATGACGCCTTGGTATAAAAGGAAGGCTTGATGACATTAATCGAGATGAAGATTTAGGGGAGATCGGATGTCACGTACCGACACATTAGAATTAGTGGGACGGGTGTCCTGGTCCGAAACCGACACGTAGATTGTAGGGGATCGGAGTGTCAAGTATCGGCACATAGAATTAGTGAGGACGAGATGTAGAGTGTCCGTTCCGACACATTAGTAGATAGGGGATAGAGTGTACGTACCGACACAAGAGGAATAAGGATAAGATCTTGAAAGATTGATATTACTCAATCTAAAGAAAAGGTATCCCAAAAGAGTATGGTGTGGAGGGCTTGAGTCCTCATAGATATGATTCGGTGATATTATAAATGATTTTGTACTGTGCTATCACATGGTAAGAATATAGTTGATTTTATGATATTATCTGAGATATATTGCTTTTCTATTTTGAGTTGGCCGATGAGACATACTCAGACTGTGGTGGTACGGACCCCTACTTTTATGGTTTTTCCTTTGTTTATGTGTGGAGGCAGCAAACGAGGCCGTCATTTCGACTCAACGTAGTTCAAGCCCAGTCTTCGTCACACGGATCTTCGGGGGGCTAATGCTTCTGCTTGGACTGGATCTCTTCCTCATGTCTTATGCCTGGAAGTTTCGGCAAAGGACTAGCTTTTATTTTGTTTTAAGCTTCTTAGATTACTTTAGTTTATAAATTGATCATAGATGTCTGTGGTGATGATTCCAGATTTTGGGGAATACTAGATGTTGAATGGTAGCGTATTGAATTTGTCTTTTATTTATAGAGTTTAAGTCATTCAGGCATTGCTTATGTTGATATTACGCATTGAAATGACAAGGCTAAGATGGTTGGTTTCGCTCACTAGGAGGGTATGTGTGTGGGTGCCGTCGCGGCACGGTTTGGGTCGGACACACCACACACACACACATTATATATATATATATACACACCACACACATATAAGTATATATATTTGTAAATGCTTCTTTTATGTAAGAGCCCAAGTGGTCATTTTGATATTTTGAACTATTCATTAACTTTAGTTAATTTAGTGTGGACAATTGACGTAATGATAGTTTAATGGTGTCTAAATATTTTATTTAAGAATCGTATACCATTTGTTCCATATATAAAATTAAGTTAGTAAAATTAGCATTCACCAGATCACAATCAACATTCGATAGTAATAAACTTTCCCTGTTTAACACTATATCGTACCAATGCGTGTCACAACCAAGTAAGGAGTACCCATATTTCTCACTAACCAATGGTCGACTCTATTTTAATATTTAATTAGAAAAAAAACCAAACGTCTTTAAATGGAAAGTCTTAGACTGTCTATAACAATCTAGAATGTCAGAACCATGTGTCACAAAGATTCAAGCTATTTGCCTTTTCCTTTTATAAAACTTCAAAATGTTACCACATCAAATCAATATGCAAATAATTACTAGCAAATGCTGTTGTATCACACCCCCCCCCGCGATGAACTTACCTGCCTAGCCCTACGTGGCTAGAATTCACCAAACCTTATAATTATTTTCCTTCTTGAAGTAAATTCTCATATTTTCCCTAAAATTTTAATCCTCTTATTATGTTCTTAGTTCCTGCAATTATGTAAAATGATATAATTATTGATATAATATAGTACCCTTAAACATCTAATGATCGGACTAGTTTCAATAGAAATCAATACTAAAATTTATTACAAAAAGGCCCGCCCCCCCATGCTCCAACTTTGAAACAACAAACACTTAGTTTCATTCCAATATAGTCTGGGACTAGGATCTATCATGGCCTAACGATTAAACTGTAACATAAAAGTTTTTATGACCATATTCAAATTGGGAAAACCTTTAAATGACATATCTATTAGAATATATTAGAGTTATCAGGCCCAGAAACCTATCCATTTTATGATATTTGTAAATTTGTTCAATGCCAAAATTGAGCAAAACAATTTGGTTTCATAAAAAACTTATCACATTTTAGTACGGTCGTTACCATGTATAACGAATTAGGCATGATGGAAAAAAACATTAGTAGGGTCTTTTTTTTGTCTCGTGGCCTTTTAAGAAAACCCTAAACGTATATTTACTAATTAGAGCACTCCAAAAATTAGATTTTCATATCGAATTCATTCTAATTCTCTTCTCTTGAATTGTTACGGAAAAACCCTAAAGGAAAAAAATACGACAGTAGAAAGACTTCATCCAAGATTCTTTTTCAATCTTTTTTAAAATTATGTATTCAGGGAAGTAAGGCTTTATCTTGTTATTCGTATTCTTTGCAAATAATAGTCCCCCATACAATTTTGAATCACTAATGAAAAATATGAACTCTTTGCCAAGAGCTTGAAAGAAACTAATTCAAGAATACAAAGAAACTGGTTTTTTTCCTCTTTCATGCTAGGGCTTAAAGTTTCTATCAAGTTATTCTTGTGAAGAATTCTTCAAGAACCTTGGTTCTTTAAGTAGTTGAAGGGATACATAGTATTCAACCTAGTTAATCCTCATTGCCCTATATTTACTTTTAAATCACTTGAAGGGGGAGCTAAGATTTGTCCCTTAGATTTGAGATATTGAGATCAGTTGATTTTGAGTTCACTGATTTTTTGAAATGGTATCCTAATTTTGAATTTTTATATATTATGCATCTGATTCTGAGTTTATTTGTCATTGTTATTTCAGCTTGCCTATGAATTGAGTATTTTTTAAATGAGTAGTATCATTGATTCTATGTCTTGAGTCTGAGTATTTAGTTTTCATAGTATATGTTCATCTTAATTATTTACGTCTTCATTATTGTGATGTACTTCATAGGTAAGTTTTTTTTCAAAATAATAGATTCAATGTTTAAAACAAATGTAAATATTAGAAAATTATATTTTAAAAAAGTTCAGGAACTAATTCGGAGATGTATTACTTCTTAGGGGATCGGAGTGTCACGTAACGACACATAGAATTAGTGGGACAGTTGTAACGTTCCGACAATAGTTAGTACGGGGATCGGACTGACCCACCAGGTCACGTACCGACACAAGAGGAATAGGATTATGAATCGGAAAAGATCGCTAATATACTCAATCTAAAAGAACATTGGTCTCCAAAAGAGTAGAGTGTGAGGCTGGAGTCCTCATAGCTCTGATCGGTGATATTATAAATGATATTTTTGTACTTGTTGCTATCACATGTTCAGACTATTAGTTGATGAGGTTTATGATATTATCTGAGATAGATATATTGCTTTATTTTGAGTTGGCCGATGATACCTAATCAGTAGTGTGGTTGTACATGACCCACCTACTTTATGGTTTTTCCTTTTGTTATTTGTGGAGTGCAGCAAAAGTGCCGTCATCTTCGAATCAACAGTTAGTTCAAGCCAGTCTTGTCACACCGGATCTTCAGGGTGAGCTAATGCTTTCTAGTTGGACTGGATATCTCCTTCCTCAGGTATTGATGCCTTGAAGGTTTCGGCATAGACTATAGATTTTATGTGTTTTAGCTTCTTAGCAATACTCTTAGTTAGCATTAAAGTGATATAGATTCTGGTTGTGATGGTGAGAACTTCAGATTTTTGAGGGAACTTAATAGATGTTGAATTTTGAAGGATTGATTGCTTTTATTACCCAGTTGAAGTCTTCCGATGGCTTTAGTGTTGATATTAGCATTTTAAATGATAGGCTAAGAATTGGTTGTTCGCTAACATAGGAGGTAAAATGTCGGGGGGTGCCAGTCGCCGCTCAGGTTTTGGGTCGTGGACAAAAATTGGTATCAGAGCATTAGGTTTCGTGGTCTCATCACACAAGAACAGGTTAGTAGGGTTTAAGAACGGTAGGGGGACTGCCTTTAGTTGTCTTGAGAGGATATAAGACTTTAGGAAAATTCCATTCTTTCGTTCTTTCTTCGGCTACTACTTGGGATCCATTTGGTTTATAGGTGATACACAAATTGGTATATTGACCCCTCTTCACTCTATTCGCAGATGGTTAGACTAGAGCAACAACTACGCAACATCAACATCAGCAAGACAAGATGCATTCTGAACCAGCCCACTAGGGCTGTAGCTCGAGTGCAACAGTGGCAAGATTTGGCAGCGGTAGGGTAGAGGTAGTGGGAGGGTCCTCTACGAGGGAGATGAGGACGAGCAACTCAGCCCATCTGGGCTAGGGCACGGTTGGAATCATCCACCGACTGAGGAGGGTAGTAAGAGAAGGAAGGGGAGGATGGGGGAGACAGAATGAACAAAGTACAGAACGAGGAAATGGCCACCCCACCTACCCCAGAGATGATCAAATCAGGTGCTCGCTTATCTTAGTGGGTTGTCTGATAAGGGTCAGCACAACAAAGTTTTTTGCACCAAACCTCCGGTTCAGAGGACGACATGCAGCCACTATGGAACCCTCGTATGGATGCCTCATTGGCATATAGTCAACGTTTCAACGGACTGACTACTGGGCTTATATCACAAATGATCAGCCCTCATGAACTTTTTAGTAAAAGTAAGTTCTTGAATGGACAACCTCCAGTCTTCAAGGTGCAGAATCTGAGGGATGCTTACGATTTGTCGGGGTGACTGCATGAGCTACTACACAAGATGGGTATAGTAGGAACGGTTTGGTGTTGAGGGCGTGAGGTACCAGTTTCAAAGGGAACGCCAAAATGTGGTGTCAGTCATATGTTGAGTGTCAAACAACAGAGGCACCACCTATGACTGGGCCTATTCTTAGCTTGTTTCTGGAGAATAAGAACATATTCCCCGGGACCTTGAGAGAAAGGACAAAAAGGGACGAGTTCTTGAGCCTAGAGCAAGGTAGGATGTCGGTCAATTGCATATGAGGCATAAGTTTCGTGCACTATCAAGATATGGCCACCCAACTATGTTTCAGTCCCACAAGAGCGGATTCGCCGTTTTGTGAAGGGTGGGTGTTGAGATCAGGAATTGCGAAATTTCAGCCTTACAGGGGTAGCGGCTACGGCATAAATCCTTCGCAAGCAAAGTGGGGGATT
Source organism: Solanum habrochaites (assembly GCA_027704765.1). Taxonomy (NCBI): domain Eukaryota; kingdom Viridiplantae; phylum Streptophyta; class Magnoliopsida; order Solanales; family Solanaceae; genus Solanum; species Solanum habrochaites. The sequence goes on along the minus strand of JAKWJA010001627.1, from coordinate 1,846 downwards.
TCGTTTGGGTAGAGGTGGAAGGGAAAGTTGAAGATAGATGAATTCACACACGCCATCGACCTCAACAGAGGTTCGAAAAGGGGGTGAGTCTTAATGGTTCTTACTATAGAGGACAAGTCCGGCGGTTACTAAGTTCGAACCCATTCGTCTTAACTACAGACTGTGGTTGGGGGTCCACCTCAGAGCGGTCAACACTTCTCTGAGAGACCCCCATGCCCGGACTCCAGAGAGTGTTATGGATGTAGGGGGAGACTAGGACATATTAGAAGGAATGTCCAAACGCAGAGTTATAGACCCCCAATAGCTAGAGCGCAGAGGTGGTATGGTAGAGGCCGTATCTGGATGACGTGGTGGTCGATGGTGAATGGTGGTCACCAAAACGGCCGGGGGATGATGGGCAAACTGGAAGCACTTACATCAAACATGGTAGGCGGCAACGGGACAAACAACGAAAGGGCCCATTGTTATGCTTCCGGGCGGAGATCAGAGGCGAGAGGGGACATTGACTGTGTCATCACAGGCTAATCTTCTGGTTTGTGGATTGCATTGGTTCCGTATTGTTTGATCCTGGGATCCACATTTTTGATGTATCTCCTCATTTTGCTAATGGTCTAAATTTACATTGTGTTGAATTACTGATAGCATTTTCGTGTTTCTACTCCGGTGGGGTGAGTCTGTGGTAGTTGAAAAGGATATAGGTCTTGTGGTGAAACTGGTGGGGGAGTAACACTTATGTATATTTGGATTTTATATTAGAGATGTTGATTTTGATGGTAATGTGGAGTGGGTATGACTGGCTTTCTCCGCAATAGCGATGTCTTGGATTTAATGCTAAAAACGGTGACGTTAGCCAAGCCTGTCTGGCGAAAGATCCGGTTGTGTGGGAGGGTGATTCACTTCCAACTCCGGTGCGTATCATCTATTGTGTTCGTGCTAAGAAAAGGGTTAGTAGTACAGGGGGTTTAGCTTTCTTGGCCATCTCAAGGAGTGACATATCCCAATACCTTAGGATTGAGTCGCGTTTCGGTGATCGTGGTCAGTGAGTTTCTGATGTATTCCTGCAAGATTTCCGGGTATGCCACCAGATAGGGATATTGCTCTGTATTGATCTTGAAACGTTGTACACGCCCCCATTCTATACCACCTACAGAATGGCCCCGACGGGAGGTTAAGAGAATTTTAAAAGCCAACTTCAAGAAAGGGTTGAGCAAAAAACGGGCTTTATTAGACAATGCATCTACTTTGGGTGCTTCCGGTTTTGTTCGTAACAGAAGAAGATGGGAGTTTCGGAATGTGCAGTAGAACCGGCAGTTGAGTGGAAACAAGCGGTGACTATAACGAACAGGTATTCCTCTTTCTCGCATGAGATTGTTCGCACAGTTACAAGGTGCTGTATCTCTCTAAGATTGACTTGAGAGTCCGGTTATCAAAATTGAAAATACGGGCAACGGATGTGCCAAGACTGCCTTTTAGGGACAGGATTATGGGCATTACGGAATTGTGTATGTGATGTCTTTTTGGTCTTACGAATGCCCCTTTTGCGAATTCATGAGTTTGATGAACGGGATTTTTAAGCCATATTTCGATCTCTTTGTGACGTATTATTGATGATATACTGATATACTCCAAGAGTAAGAAGGAGACATAGAACATGAGGAGCATTGAGAGTGTGGTATGTGGACGGAAACAGTGAGGGAGAAAAAACGCTTCTTTATGCCAAGTTCTCCAGTGTTGAGTGTTGGCAAGAGCCGTGTCCCTTCTTGGGGCACGTGAGTTTATAAGGATGGAGTAATGGTGGATCTCTAAGGATCGAAAGTAGTGAAAAATGGGTAAGACTAACTAATGT
>JAKWJA010001626.1:0-84862 GCA_027704765.1 Solanum habrochaites | reverse complement strand
CGGAATCTAGTATAACATGCCATTTCAAATTTTAGATTATCACCACAGTTTCAATACAAGGTAAATAAATATATATATATATATATATCCAACATAAAAAAGAAATAATTCCTATCTTTTTTTTTTTCTTTAACATAATTATCTACTATATTTTTTTTTTACTAATATGATTTCTTTATTTTATAATTTCCTACATTTTACACCTTATTTTAAATATAATTCATTGTTAACTTATCTCTACATGTAAACAAAATAATAAATATTCAAATGGTTTAAACAAACTTACATGTATATACTATGATTTGTAATAAATATATTTAAGATCACAAACTCTATAAAATATTTTTACATCTCGTATCATTTATTATATATACATTCTAAAAAAAACTACACTATATACGTTTTATTTACTTATACATTACCTTACTACACATTTACAACGAACGAAACTATCCTCCCTATTTGTAATTCCATTTTCAGTTATAATTAATGTAAAAACTAACATATTGTCTTACATATAAAATTTTATCATACATTTGGAGGAGTACATGATTTATTTATTTTTTAAAATTATATTTTACCCATATAGAAATACTACATTATCTATATCTCTCTCTCTCTCTCTTCTCTCTCTCTCTCTCGCTCTCCTCTCTCTCCTCTCTCTCTCTCTCTCCTCTCTCTCTCTCTCTCGCTCCCTATGCTCTTCCTTGTGGTTTGTTTCCCTCTTCTCCCTGCCCCCTCTCCCCTTTCTTCCCCTTGCCGTTCACGCCCCTACATCCCCCCGTTTTTCCTCCATCTACCTTTCCTCCATTGACGTTGCCGGCCCTGTCGGCTCGGCTCTGGAGGGGGCTTCACCCCCCCTTCCCCTCGAGTCCCATCCCCCCTTTCCTCCCCTCTCCCTGGTTTTCGGCAAAACAAAACAGAATGGACAGTTGCAGAGGAAAAAGGGGGCCGTAAGAGGGTTCGTAAAAGGTAAGGTGGGCGGCGAGAAGACAATAAGGGTCCAAACGCAGAGGGTCAGGCCAGAGGAGTGGTGAACTGGGGTCAACAGCAGCTGGGTCAGAAAGAGGGGCGACAATGATGTAGAAACTTTTTGGTGAATCAAAAGGGAATATTTGTTGAAATGAAAAATTTATTATAGTTTATAAGGATGTGCAAGGGCATTGGTACAGTCAAGTGAGGGAGAGCAAACCGGGAAGAGGGAGAAAATTGTATATATTAGCAAACTAACCCTAAATTTAAATGAATAGCGAGGGTTTTGATTTAATTGTGCTCCATAGCAACAGTAGCTAAAATTTGGCCACGTCTCTCCCCAAAAATCTCGCTCGCCTAATTTTTCCATTCTCTCTCCGGCCGCTCTCGCTTATAACCCAGGAATTTATATTTCTGTTTCCTGTTTTGTATAAAGCGAGAAAAATTATATATATCATGCACATGTAGACTTCAGTGTTATAATCACTTAATTATACAATTTACAAAACTTTTTCTCAAATATGGCAACGAAAAAGGCCAACGAATTATACAATTTCAATATACAATTCAGAGTGGAATACAATTTTCTCTATCTTTTATACAACAGAAGTGTATATATTGTTTTCTGTTTTGTATAAAAGCGAGACAAAACATATATCTTCTTGCTATAAGAACACTTATAATTTTGCAATAACATACATGTGTTAAAATTAGATCCACTGTGTGCCACAAATTAACAATTGCTCGAAATAAGGCCACTCGAATTTTATACAATTTTGGGGCCAGCGAATATTATACAAGTGTATATGTCTAGCAATTTACAGTTTTATGTTGGCTTGGAGCGCAATTATGCAAAGTTTGGCTAAGCATATACAATAGTAATTTTTTTGTTGCTATATGTGAATTCGCTGCCTAAATTGTATAATTTCGCTGGCCTTTTCGCTGGCAATTTGTATAATTTGTTTGCACACAGTGAATCGAATTAAAATGTATGTATATGCATAATTATAAGTGGTATAGCCGAAGATATATGTTTTTTCCCTCCGCTTTATTACAAAAACATAAACACAATATATACACTGTTATCTTGAGATTTTGAAAATGAAATTGTATTGAACCAGTAACGCACATGTTTTCAGTGAAACAATGCAGAGGTGTGTAAGTGGCCGGCGTACAGTAGTTTGTAGTTATAGATGGTAATTACTTATATGTACGTTTTGTGTTAGAGTAGTTTACTTGGTTAAGAAAAACGACTAGAACAAATTTGAATGCAATAACGTTGTGAGTAAAAAAGGAGTTAGTAGATCAACAGAAATTTTTGTTAGAAACAATACAACTTGATTTTTACAAGGATGGCTATGAATTTCGGGTCATAAATGAAGAGGAGGCTTTTTAAAAAATTTTTTTTTGGATCAGAACAACTTGCGCACTTACAAGAAGAACTGCACAACACAACAGAAGGTTGAGAAGGGTTTTGTTAAAGTCTTTTGAGTGCTGCAGTTTAGTAGTGATAAAGTTGTAAAGATTGGTATTCAAGAGGTCTTGTTTTACACTCTTAGTAGATTTGCTTGACAAGTTATAGTAACTTAAAAGCATGAAAAATAAGAAAACTAGGGAGTAGTGTTTTTTTTGTCTTTGAGTAGAAGGAATTAGAGTTTATACTTCCTTGAGAGCTAACGCGTTGTAATTTGTATTACTTGAAATTTATAAATAAACAAAGTGTTGTTCAAATTACTTACTGTTAAAGTTTTTCAAACAACCACAAACTAGTTTGTTTATTACGTGTTTCCTTTGAAGAATTAGGAGGTAGAATTCAACAAGTGGTATCAGAGCAAGGTTATCTTTAGAGTCTAACAACTCTAGATAATATCAACATGAGTTTCTTGCACACTCCCCTCCATCTCGGACACGGTAAAAGGGGCACCAATCAACAAGACCTACTCCACATTAATGGACAAGACTACTCGTGGTGGAAGCAAGTATGGTAAAACTTCATTCAGCTGAAGACTACGAATTATTGGTAAGAATTACAAGGGACCACTACTCCGGTACCATTACTGAGAGTGAAGGAATAAATACCTAAACCCCCGCATATACATATAATGGCAGATTATAAGGATGCTAGGAAAAATGCAAAAGCTAATTGGCATTCCCTTTTGTGTGGATTAGGACCCTGTGAATTAACGTTATCCCGAAGTTGTACTCTCTGCTACCAAATTGAGATAACCTACAAACATCATGAAGGTACAACTCCAAGTCCGAAATTCAGGATTGCTATTTTTGTTCAAATATGAAGCCTTTACATGAAATTCTAAATCTCTTCAAGATATGATCACCAGATTCACCACTTTGGTAAACGACTAATCTCATAGGCAAAGTATATACCACTGAGAAACATGTTTGACAAAGTACTTTAGGATTTTGCCTAGGTCTGGGAAATCAAAGTCACTCTCCATTGAGAAGTTAAGGGCCTAACTAATATGTCTTTAGATGAATTAGTTGGGAATCTCAAGACCCTATGATATGAATTTTGACAAAAGAGGTGAAGGGATACAGAAAACTCTTGGTCCTTAAAGCAAACTGCAATGATGAATTTCTGACATAGATGAACGATGATGCTGCTCTGATAGTAGGAAAATTCAGAACTCTTTAAATGGGTATTAACCACAAGAAATCCACCGCACCGTGAACGCAAAAAATCCTTAACGATCACAAAATGGAGGTTGTTTTAAGTGTGGTAAGACAGATCATCAGATTAAAGGACTGCCCATGTGGGATTAAAGGAAAAAGGAAAAAGCCTGAAAAAGGAAGAAGACTCCTCAACCAAAAGACAAACAAAGAAAAGAAAAACAAAGCATATGTATGCACCTGGGAACAGGTTCTTCTGACATGTAGAAGATGTTTGAAGACCTTGCCTTGATGGTCAATAGAAGAATCAACGCTGAACCTGAATCAGACTCTTAAAGAAACTCAGGTACTTTCTTAACCTAAAAAGAGTCAGCTAGTAAAGTTCTCCAAGAAAAAGCTCTCACTCCTATTGCTTGCATCCATAGACACAATTCAAGAACTTTGTGACTTGTGAACACCAAAATCCAACTACTTGCTGCCCTATCCAGCTTTAAAGTTTGATCATAGTGGATCTCATAAGAACAAAGCTCGACCTTCAAGAAAAAATCAATGTCAACCTTGAACCCAAATCTGGAACTAAGACTAAGATTCAAAATTAAAAGTTCTTGGCAAAAAAAGGAGTGTAACTGCCTGATCAAGCTTGAGGTTGAACAACTCAAAAAAACTTTAAGGTTAAAAAGGAAAACTCAAGAGGATAAATCTTGAATATGAATAAAGTAAAGAGTGATTGGAAAGAGCAAAAAAATCGAACAAATCCTCTATGGATATTAACTCACTAGGAAACAACAATAGGAACATCAAAACCGGAATAGGATATGACAGCCCATAATGGAAATCCTAACGTTTTGGGTATTGTTGGGTTTAACTCGGTTCCATTCTAACAATATTGTCCAATACAAAATTTGCCACTGAAGAAAACCAACTCACTCAAAAACGAACCTATATAAATAAAACTGTTCAGAGGAATAGGTACAATCCAGAATAAAACAGTCTGCTGCCCAAATGGGCTCGTAGAAATCTGATTCACCCTTTTTATCAAAAAAAAGACCCAAGCTCCTCTGGGTTTCCAAATCTAACCTCTACTTTTCTCAGGAAGAAGTGAATAAAGAAGCATCAGTGGTATGTTGACACCCAATTTTGACCGCCCGACCTTTAAAAGCATTTTAGGATTATATTCGACTAAATACGTATTTGTAAAATTTACTTAAGTTTTTAAAGTTTTTAGTCGATGTTTTTTTCTTCTCAAAATTAGATATATTTTAGTATCATTTACTTTAATAAAATATGTAAATATTATATATTTTAAAAGACTAATTAATTTCAATGTTTTAAAAATTTAATTGGATTTTCAATTAGACAAAATATTTTAGAAATTATTTAAGTTCTAGCCTATTTATTTTATTTTCTTTTTCAATTCTAGCCACTCCAAATTAAAATTTTATTACAATCATAGCTCTCTTCCTTTCAATTCCTAAAGCCAATTTTAATTGCAATTTTAGAGCCGTTCGTATCTAACTCATCTATTTTCAAGAAATCTCTTTTGATCTCATCCGTCTATTTAATTATAAATCCTCGATCGAATCCTAACTCTTCATCTCTATCTAGACCGACGTTTGTGATTAAATTCTCTCCCTTCTCTTTTCTTCAACACACAAAGAACCTAAAACCCGAAATGTGTTAATTCATATTCCTTCTCCTCACCACCCTCTCCAAGCAGCTCCGCCTCCTTCTCCCTTCTCTCCCTCTCCTCCATTTTTTTCCGGCGAGGGAGACGACCCGGACCGAGACAAAACCAACAGAACATCCGGGCCGGAATCGCAGCTTCCCGCACCTCTCTCTCACGTCGCTCTCCCTCTCTTCTTATCTATTCCTCCTTCTTCTTTCTACAGCATCTCCTCCTTCTCCTCCTCTTCTCCTCTTCTGTCTCTCTTTCTCTGGCAGCAAGCAGCTCCACCCACCGCGGGCGAGCTTCCAGGCGACATACAACAACAGCCATGGCGAGCAGCCCCTCCATCAGCCATAATCAACTAGCTGCGAGCAAACTTCATTGAAGAAAACGTACTGCCATCCCACGCCGCCAACGGCAACCACAGCAGGAGCGACCTCCGGGTTAAGGCAAAATTTGGATGAGATCTATTTCATATCCATCTTGGTATTCTTTATCCAGTATTACTTTTGTCGATCCAATTCTCTCCGTTTGGTTTTTCATTTATTTTTTCTTTGTTATTCTAATATGCTTATTATAACTTTGGTGTTTAAAAGACGCATTGATCCGTATTAGTTATCTTTTGGGATTGATAATTATTTGATTTTTGTATGTGTGTTCATTTTCTAGTGCTCAAATTCATTAAGTTGGTTGAGAACCTTGCATATTGTCCCTCCTTAAATGTTAATTAGTGAATCTAGCTTGCTTACGAAGGTAGATTTGATAATGGGTCAATGTCATTATAAAAATTTTGAGTATATTTGATTTCGTGAATGATAATAATCGTAAGTATGTTATTTTATTACGATTGATTTTTTTCTACATGTTAGAACATGCTTAATGTGCGGGATAAATCTTTGCTCATGTGATAAGATGAAAAGTTTCTTACTTGTTTATTTTGGAAAAATATTTACTCATTCTGAAGATATATATATATATATATATATTAGCTCTCTTAAAATGAGAAATATTAGTTGATTTCTTTTTCCTTTAATGTTTGCCTAGATTGATTCTTACATATTTATTTATGGTAATTTATTTTAGGTAAATGTTTGACCCTATTATTTCTTTGTCATATTTAGTTGCTCATATTTTGGTAAAATAAATTAAATATGATTTTAACTTCTTTTATTTAAAGAAAAAATAAATTTTATTCCAAATTTTTATTCTTACTTGTTTGTATTTGGTAATGAAATATTTTTTAAAAAATTTGATAAGGAAAACGATATATTTCATTGATTCCTTTAAATAATTTTTTCCTTATTTGTTTTCCCCTCCTTGCTATATAAATAAGACCCCCTCCCTTCATTATTTCACGAACTCACACACTCATTCACTCTCAATCAAAATTTCTCTCATCACTCTCTCTTCTCATTGCTCTCTTGCTACTTTAACAACACATTAATATTCCGGTAAATATTCAAGTGTCTTCGCTCTTTTGCTACTTTGTGAGAAAAGGTGAATTGAATCAATTTGTTTGCTCTTAACCGGTTAGTATTTTAACATTTATACTATCTTCACATTCACATATTGTGTAAGATATTGTCTTTTTTTATTGTAGAATTCGTCATTAAATAATTGCATATTGTCTCACCTGACTAATAAGCGTGATTACTTGTTCGTTTAGTGATTACTTTGACGGTTTCAAACTTGAAGTTCAAGTGAAGATTAATTGAAGAAAGATTATTTGTGTTATTGTATTTGCATGTATTATATATATATATATTATTTTTTGCTTTATTTATTCGAATGTTGAACAATTGTACTCTAACAAGATGGAATATAAAAAGTTTATTGGGGGGTCGTCTAGGGGAGGGGGATTATATGCTTCTTTGTTCATAAATTTTTTAGAAATATGCCTATAGGTTTGTTTAATCGCCAGATTAATATTTGTAGGTGTTTATCCTAATCAAATTTGTTTGACGCTTTGTTAACAAGTTTAAAAATAAAACTAGATCCATTAATTTTGGAAATGTTAAAATCAAATCATAATAATCTAGTAAGTTGGTAGATGTTTAAAAAATATCGTATAAATTTTCATTTGTCTTATCGCCGTAGAAGAAACTATGCTAGGTATTAAATTGTTCATATCATTACAAAATAATGCATATAGCTGTTACATTATTTTTAAAAAAACACCCTAGAAATCATGTCTATAGGGTGTAAATCAAACTTTAGTATATCTATTAAAAAATTTTGATTGTGAATATTTGAGCCCTCCCCCTAAAATTAGTTAATATATTTAATTTAAATTAGTTAATCCTATTTATTTTCGCATTCATGATGCAATAATTTTTTTTAAATACTAAATGAGAATCATTCATGCATTTAACTTGGCTTTAAAAAAATATTTCATATCAAAAACTTTGTAACACAATTTTCTAAAAAGTCATTATTCAATAATCTTTTAAAACTTTGGAATTGATTTTGACATTGTTCATTTTGAAATAAATTATACGCAACTATCTTTTCCGAACCGATCGTTAGTGGAAGGTCAAAGGGAACTACGAGGTCTAGTTCCAAATTTTAAAAACTGACCGCAATCCTCGGAAGTACCACCTACCCGAATTTCAAAAGAAATTATGTAGATCTATAGTTATGTTATCGCCGACATGTAACTCGTCTTTTTGAATGGAAAATCATTTTCAAAAAATAAACTATTATTTTTTTAAGACCGACCTCAAATCAAAATTGTTTCTATGGTGGAGGAGCGCGATCAACAATATCGTGGCATCATCCCTACAAAGAAACAAACATTTTTTTCATATTCAAAATTTGCGCAATTTTCAAAACTTTACTTTCTCACATACTAATTGCTTAATTTTTGCCAATTTTGTTTATAACATAGTCTTATATGCTTAAATAAAGATTTGATTGTTTATTTATTGCTATCATTTAGCTTTGCATGTTTAAATTAATAATAAAATTAATTGTTTTATATTTTTATCACTTAGCAAGATTAAATAAATTAATAAATGAAGTGACCTTGACTGCTAATTGTAACCCCACATAGATTGCATGAGATACGGCCGGGGGGACCCACACTGTGGATCGAGGAGATGCCTAACACCTTCCCCTCGAGGTAATTGGTAATTTGAACCCTTACCTAATTCTGGCTTCGTTGACCTTAGTAGACTTGTTGGTACGCATAGGTGCCCTAACGCACCTTAAGTAGTTAGGTGGGACTCCTCAAACTCAAACTCCCAAAAGAGTTGTTATGTTAGGTAGTGACACAAAACATCGTTTTCTGCAAAAATGGGGGAGACGGAATGTACATGGCACAGTTGCTTAATCAAGAAATGAGGGGAGGGGGAAGAGAGAAGTCAAGGGTTGGAGAAAGAAATATGAGGACGAAGTGAGGGGGAAATAGGTTTTCGTCACAGGACCCGGGAAAATAGTTCCAGATGATGAAAATATCACTTTCGTGAATGCTTCCAAACATCAGAAACTTTGTTCCAAACGAAGTTTATCTTCTTGCAAACCTATTGCTTACGATCTTCCTGAAACTACCAGAGAATCTCACTTGTTCTACCGGTAATCGGTCCAATGCGAGTAACGAGATCTGTAAAACGTACTCGAGAAGTAGCGATTTGGGCTCAGCGACTAGAAAATTCGGTTACAAGAAAGCGTAAGTCTCCTTCATCGTTAAACTTTAAACTTTGTAGCAGATACAGTGAATAGTCAGAAACGGAAAAAAATTTCATCCAAATCAAAAATTTCATGAGTTAGATGATATGATACCATGCAAGAGTATTAGACTTGTAGAACAGGAGTGTGTCTGGGAGAGTATTTATGGTTTTGGGGGGTGGGGTAGGTGAGAGGGATCGAGTCTAGTAATATTTTACAAGAACAAGAAGGATGGACAGAACTGATGCTCCAAGGATCCGTTAGGCGTATAAAATGGGTTAGAGTAGAAGAAACCAGAGAATTTTAGATCAATGCAACAGGAACTGAACGCGCCCAATACTAGTACGGTATGTGTGATGTATTTCTTTACACTTATTGAATGCGACACTGTCTTAATACTTAGGATACCTAACAGGGGATGGGTCACTATGTCAAGAAAGATTGGCATCCTTTAGAGGGAAAAAAACTCTAACTTGACAATGTGGCGATTCTCAAATGATTCCTACTCTATGATGAATATTCTAGTGTTGACAGGGATGTATGTTCCCTTACATCAAAATGTTGTTAATGTAGTTCACAAAATCTTCTGCCAAGAAAGCAAAAAAGGACTGAGAATGGTATTGGATCTACTATTATGGAATTATTGTCTAGGACTCAAATAAACTTGTCGATATATAATGAGTCATATACATAGTTTGTCCAAGCGTGATTAAAAGAAAGGGTTTGCTATGGATTGGTTAGGACAAGTATGTGAACATGTTGGTTGATGTCTGTGCCTGTAAAGAAGTGGCAAATTCAAACATTTATGATGTCATGGGGAAAATTGGATTACATGAACATGCCTGGTACGCCTCTACAAAGGGTTGATGTGAAAACCACAACGGTTAAGGGCTTCTCTTATGCTTGTAGAAGCGGAGATGGAAGCCTTTAAAAGGCTCATTCAGTCAGAAATGCGAACAGCTTCGATTTTGCTCAGAAATTGGTAAGTGAGAATTGATTGCTGAGAACTGCCAGGATTAAGGAAGAACGCAATCAAACTAGGCTGCGTTCCATCAAGAAAGAGACAAGTGGAATTCTGGGCCATCTACAAACGTATCATGGGTTGCTACCAAGGGAATCCTCAAATCTTCACCTCTATGGCACCCTGTTAATAAATCCTCATATATGACATTATCTTATAATTTTTATTTTTGACTAGTTAAAGACTGAAGTAGACATACTATTTTTGTATGTATTTGGTTTGATGTCTAACTCTTGATGGCACTAATGATTTGTCTGATGCTCTATTGTAGTATGCATATGTACTTTGAGTTTTCAATGTTTGGCTAATGGCAAAAAGGGGAACAGCCTGCAGAGTTGGCAGATATGCAAGATGATATAAAGGGTTTTCTAGAGTTGATGATGTATGTGGTACCTATTCAAATGCACGTGATATTTGCATAGGTCAAAAAAGGGGAATTTGTTAATCTTGAGATTTGAAAATGGCAAAATTGTATTAACAGTAACGCAACATGTTCAAGTGAAAACAATGCCGCAGGTGTGTAAGTGGAGGATCGTACGAGTAGTGTTAGTTATAGCTGGTAACTTCTATGTACGTGTGTTTTAGAGTAGTTTACTTGGTTAAGGAAAATACTAAAAACAAATTTGAGTGCAATAAGGTTTTGAGTAAAAGAGTAGGACAAGAGTCAACAAAGAGATTTGTAGAAGACAAATACAAGTGATTGTACGAAAGGATTGTGAATTTTAGTCTATAAATAGAGAGCTATTTTGATAAGAAAAACTTGCGCACTTACTAAGACAGGAACTTCAAAACACGATAAGAGGGTTGAGAGAGAGAGTTTGTAAACGTCTTTGAGTGCTGCGAGTTGAGTGATAAAGTTGTAAAGATTGTATTCAAGAGTCTTGTTACCATCTATGGTAGTAGATTGCCTGACAAGTTATAGTTACTTGAAAAGATATTGAGAAGATAGAAAACTAGGGATCGTTTTTTTTGTCTTTGAGTAGAAGAATTAGACTTTAAATTCCTGAGAGCTAAGCTTGTCAATTTGTATATACTTGAAATTTACAAATAATACAACGTGCTATTCAAATATTAATTACTGTTTTAAAGTTTTTTCAAACAACCACAAACTAGTTGTTAGTAGGTTACTGTGAAGAATTCGGAGGGTAGAATTCCAACTACACTTATGTTGTAGAAGCTTAGAGAAAATCGTATTTCACTGCAAGGTATAATTCGCAATTGTATAATTCGTTGGCCGTTTTCTCTGCAATATTGAAGAAAAAGTGTTTGTAAATTGTATATAAGTGTATAACACGCAGATATAATTTTTGCATGTGTACTATACAATTTCTCTCGCTTTATCCAAACAGAAACAGGACTTATACACTTTGTGTATAAAGCGAGACGAGGCGAGCGAGAATGGCGGTGGCCAGAGCGAGATTGGGAGAAGAGACGTTGGCAAAATTTAGCTAATGTGTGCGATGGAGAACAATTAAATAAAACCCTGCTATTCCATTTATTGAGTTTATAGGTTGCTATTATATACAATTTCCCTTTAATTATATAGGTCCGATAAGATACCACACTCATTCAGATGTATATTTCAGATCATAAAAAACTAGATTAGAATACAAATTTTAATATTCAAATGATATTTAGATGTAGATCCTATCTTAATGAAACGAATAAGGCTAAATCAATAATTCTGATCTTAATAATATATATTATATATATATATATATATATATATTATTATATAGTTAGATTTAGAGTCCTTAATCTTAATGAAACACGAATAAGGCTTAAATCACTACTTCTTATTGTAATTCTATATATATATATAGATAGATATTAGATGATATAGATATAGATAGTAGATATATATATATATATTCTAATTAAAATGTATATACTCCTAATAATACCAATAGTCTTTCTATCAAATATGATCCTTGATGTATTAATAGTCCTTATATTACTAATTATGATAATTTGGTCTGATAAGGGAGAGTTGAGTAGTTGATAAAGAAGTGAATTTATTTTTGTGTTGGAAGGGAAGTATGTCAGCAATAATGACGAAAGTATATTTATTTTAGTGTTAAACGTCATTAGCGGCTACCACGTTTTTTGGATACATATGTGGGCGCCTTGTCAGCTTTGGACCGACTATTATCAAGAGGTTTCTGTCTGGGTTTTATGACCTAACTCGATTCTTTATTTTTTCTTACTATTTTGGGTACAAAAGCAAATAATGCACACACTTTTTATATTTCTTCTTTTGCTACGATGACATAAGCCACTTGAGCCAATGCATTGTTTTTTCTTTTTATCATTTAGAAAGAAGGGAATAGTGTTTTAAAATTTACTAGCGTAAATTGGATGACTCAATAAAATTAGAAATTTAAAGTAAAATTTAAGAGATGGGTTTTAAGATTTTATTTTTTCGTTTTATAAATTTTTTTATTTAAAATCTATTTTCTAACTCTTTTGATGTTAGGTCATTAGTTATCCATTTTATAATTGATTTGTTATAATAATTTTTTTAATTGGAAATATAGCTAATTCATTCAATTTCTCTTTAAGATATTATTGATCTTAAATAAAATTTAATCAGTTTTAGATTCAAGAGAGTTTTTTTTTGTAAAAAGAATTAATTGTAAAATTAAAATAAAAGAGCCTCATTTTCAATCCAAACCGTTGATCTCTAGTATTCAATTTCAGCCTTACATCTATTTAAAAATCAACAATATAGATCAAAATAATTGGTTTACCTATTTTAATCTACCAAGAGCAAAACCCTAAAAAGAATTTCACTCTCCACCCTTTACCATAACAGCGGCGCCCACTATCTCTTCTCTTCCCCTCCTCATTGCTGCTTCCCTTTTATCCCCTAGCGAGAATAGCCAGAAGCTCCAGCAAGCAGGCTCCATCGACGGGAGCAACAATCTCCAGCCAGCAAACTCAAGGCAGCGTCACCTCTTTCTCTCTTCCGGCAAAGACGAGAGAACAATAACATCAGCAGCCGGCGATATCCCTAGCGCCTCCCTCCATTCTTTTCTCTTTTCCAGCAGCTCCGGCGATGACAAATAGCAGCACGGAAATGGCCAGCGTCTGGTCTTCTCTTTTTCATTCTCCGATCAGCGAGCTACGAGGAAGCAACTCCGACGCAACCACCTTCTCTTCCGAAGAGGCAATTTCTATCCGATATGACTATCGATATTTTTATCCTAATCTTTGTTTGAGTTGAATTTGGTAGTTAAAGTTTTGCATTTTAAGCTATTTTGGAAGTAGAATGAAAAATTCCCCCTTTAGCAAGTTATTATTTTTTCAAGTATATTTGTTTCATGGTCTTTTGTTGTTGGTTTGTGTCGGTTTTTAGATTGAAGAAAGTTGCACATGATTGAAGGTGGAGTATATAAAAAGTGACGTACGAAGAATACAAGGCTATGAATATTGACCATGAAACTTCAGGAGCAAACTAAAGGCTTCGTCTTCTACTTTTTGCCTAATTTTGTGAGGAATGATGCAAATTCTCTAAACTTTAGGATTATTTTTATGTTTGGGCTTAATTTTTGTGAACATCAATGATTTTAATCTGACTTGTAAATCAAGATAATGTATACTTATCTTTAATACTGGATGCCGACAAGTGAAGTACATATTGATTTAATATTTTCTATCATTATATTATAGTTTACCATTTAAAAAGTCTATTGCAATAGCTTAATAACATTGTTGCAATAGTTTAGAAGAACTGTTGTAATAGAGCAGACCGAGTTGTATAATAAAGTTATTGCTATAGGTCTTTTGCAGCTGTTGCAACAATCATAGAAAAGTGTCGTCCTAAACTAAAGAATAATTATTGCTATAAATAGTGTGTTGCAACAGTTCCCAACTGTTGCTATAAAACCGTTACTATAAACATATCACAACATGCTTATATGCAACACACCAATTTCTATTGCCATAATGCAATTGCTCCTGCGACCTGATCTTCTTTATGCTTCAGACACGAGATTTGAATTTAGGAATTGTGACCTAAACCTGATTCACATTATCATTCTCGACAACACACTTGAACCAATTCTCCTGAACCTACTAGCTCTTTGATAAGTTGAATTCTTAAATTAAAATTTCTTTTTATTTTTGCTTAGCTTATATCTTTATTATATCAAATCTTTCTATTGATATATATATACTATATATATTATATATTATATATATATATAAATAATAGTATATATATATTTTATCCCTAATATAACTATTTATAGTCTTTATTGTTAAAAAACTTGCAGGGACAATATCACGATAATGTGTTTATTTATAAAATGATGATTTCATAAAAGATAATGATGAAGTATGTAATTTGCTCTCGAAAATATCATAACTCTAGAGTGAAGTTCATAACTTAAAGCAAGAAAAAATGAAGCTTTGTGGAGTTCAACAATTACTTTTAGAGGAGATTTTTGAATGTCTTCACCAAACAACTAAAATTATGATGAGATATATTTGATCACGTGAAATGTGGATGAGGTCAACTAGTAGTACTTAATTTATGATTATAATCATCTTACGGTTAAAACTCCAAGAATGCAAGATAATATATGTGATGTCCAACAATTACCAATATGATCTGTGACTATAAGTTTGTAAATACAGAACATAATCGGGAGATCTTAAACTCTCGCATACTTATAGAGAGCATAACAATTTTCTTGTTTTCTTCGGTGTTTGCAAATGAGGCGATGTGGATAGATATACTGAAAACTACGAAAATTTTGGATCATAATAATAATTTGATAGAGATCAATGCTATACAACGTATAAGGAAAAAAAAAATAGTATAGTAAAATCTCTATAAATTAATATGGGTGAGACCATGAAATTTTATTTATAGAGATATTATTTAATAAATAAATTAATACTTATTAATTTAAAAAATAATTTGAGATTGGATGAAGGTTAATTTTTGATTATCTCTAAATCATTGTAATCTTTACTATGTTTGTATCATATTTATCGCTTTCCCCGAAAAAAATGTTATACATAAAAGGTACACCAACATACAATCAAAATCATTGTTCTTTAGTAATTTCAACGTTGTGGATGTTGTGGATAATAAAAACTTCACAAGTTGTAGTTCGAACATAATTTATCGTAGGATATTAGAAGGTCATGGACAAAATGATCCAACAAAGATCAATGTTTTGGATGCTATCAGTTATGCAATTCATGTTTGAACAACAAATGTTCTGCAAGAGACAATAGCAAATTGTATTCGATACGGTAAAAACCTAGAGGAAATGCAATCTCAGAGAATCTGAATGAACCTACTTGTGAAAACGTCATTCATGAACTTGAGGTCATGATTAATCATGATCTCGATTACCATAGTAAAATGGATGTCAAGAACCTGTTGGATTGTCCGAGTGAAAATGATACTTGTTCAGAGATTTAGAGTTTAGAAGAAATTGCGGTTACTATCGAAAAAAAATAGTGTTGATGATGAAGTTGAAGATGATAGTACCTTAGGAACCAGATACGTGTGAGGCAACACTTATCGCTCTAGAAATCTTTACAATTTTATGGTGCAGTTCGAAAAGACAACACCAGAGCTCTTGGATGCAATACAAAAAGTTAGAGATGAGCTTTAACTATATTTAAATTTTAAGAAAAATCAGAACACAATATAATTATATTTCACTAAATTGTCTTAGATATATTTGTACTTTAAAGAATTATTAATTTATGATATTAATGAGACCATATATTTATGTAGGGATCTTTTGAAAATATATTATCTTATCGAAATTGATAATTTTTTTCATTGACCAATGTCAGGACCAAGGAAAATATTATTTTAAAGAGATTATTAGTTTATCAAGTATTAATTTATAGAGATCTTACTGTATTCCCTTATTTTGTAATGAAATAATGGAATATTACTTAAACAACTTAGCAAATAATATTAAAAAATAAATTTAAAAAATACAATAAAAAGACACTTAATTGGACGACCTTTTAAGAAACTAGAGAGTTGTCCCCTAATTTTTAAAAAAAATTATTCTTATCTATATATTATTAGTAGTTATATCCTTATATATTCATTGTCAGTTGACCTTTTTTACAAACTAAAGAATTGTCTCAAGTAATTATTTTCTATTTTTCTAGTCTACTAATATTGTTTTCTTTTATTTAGCTTGTCATTATTAAACATGAAAAACTCAGTTAATATTAGAACTTTTTATTATGTATGCAACCTTTCTAGACGTGTAAGGGCATTTCTTTGGGTATTTTTGAGAAGTGAGAACTTCTACACTTAAAAAATTAATTAAAATAAAGCTGCTTCAAGTTAATATGGAAGTGCACTATGCAAGTACTGTGTTTTCTTTAGTATTATAAATTTAAAAAGATTCGAATTTCAATTCTTATTTATTTATTTAAGCCGGCCCTCTCTAGTATTCGTTGTCATATTGATATTGTATTAATCCTACAGACCATTCTATATATATATAGATATTATATACAATATAGAATATATATACATATGTATTAATATATATATATATATATATCTTTTTTCGAATCCGAAACTAAAAAGGTCACAAAATTTTATACAAAACTTCCAAAACGGTATAATAAAATTTTATTATAACCAAAACGGGTAAATCGCTGCAGGCGCAGACGACTTACCTCACCTGAAAACAGTAAAATCTCTGCTGAGCCAGCGAGTTCATATTATTTTTAATTATAATTTTTAAAAAAAAAAAGGTTATATCGCTCCAGGCAGCGATTTTTACCAAAAAGAAAAAAACCAAATTTAATATAATCGCTGCCACTGCAGAGATTTATAAAAAAAAAATTAATAATAATATCGCTGCTAGGGCAGCGATTATATAAAAAAAAATATAAAATAGCCTAAGTATGTGTTTTTAAAAAAAAAAATTAAAATGGTTAAAACAGGGTTTGATAAACCTATTTTAAAAATAATTAATTTTTATAAATAAAAAATTAAGGCGAAAAATTATGATTTTTTTAAAAAAAACAAAATGATAGATATATATATATATGATAATGTTAAAGATGACACATGAGAATAGCTAAAAAAATTCATTTTTATTGTAAATGTTAAACAAAGTGTTCACATGTAAATAGTACTAATATAACTTCAATGCTATAATTGGACTCTGCATTTCAATTCATATTACTTTCAATTTCCAATTTACCAACAATCTTAGGAATAACCAAGTTATTTGAATATTATGGGAGAGTTTAGCCAAAATTTCAGTGCATTTGAATTTTTCTCATCGGTTTCACCTAATAGGTGTAATAAATAAGTTTTCGTATTCTTAAAAACTATTTTTCTTATATGTAATATATTTATATGATTATTTTATTTTTTAGGTTGAGAAATTCAAAATGCAGTGAATTATTGTACACAAATTGTAAATAATAATGTTATGGGTGATGAACGAGTGTGTGAGTTGCACAATGAGGAACACCTTCCGAGCATGAATTAACAGACAGTGTGATATGTATGCGGCGATGATGATAATGTGGATAATGCACCCTAATGCATCGTTGAAGAGCAAAGTTATTAATGATCCTTCTACAGGCGATTCCAGACTTAGATCACACTGACAAAAATTGAGAAGATTTTATTACACGAGAGAGGACGGGTCATTACGAACGGTCCTTTGGAATTCAAACAATCCTAAACATATCTAGCAGGTTCGATTGTTGAAAATAAATATTTCATAGGTGTTATTTATTTATTTATTTCATGTTGAGTAATTTAATTTGTATATGCAACTAGGTATGTATTTTATGAATAAGTATGCAAATGAAATCTGCAGTAAGAGAAATATAGCCTTGCTATTAAAAAAAAATTTATTTTGATCAACCAAAAAGTAAAAGTTGGAAAGGATTGCAAGCGTATGAGTTAGGGTGTGATGGATGATTCGGTTTAGAGAGATTCAAGCGGTGTGTGGATAGACAGGAAAAATGATGAACCGCATACTTGTTCTTAAGATAACATACAGGAGGATAATTTCACATTTGAATGATAAACATGATTGCCCACTTCATTAATACCAGTGTATGTTATGCAAATCCGGACATAAATATTAAGATGATCCGTGAAATTATCAAAGGAAAACATCCACTATATTCCTAGTTTATAGAAAGCACAAACAGGTCGAAGAAAAGCATTTCGAATGGTTTATGGTGAATTTGAAAGTTCTTTTAAGGCATTACATCGATACATGGCGGGGCGGGGGTGCGGGGGGGGGAGAGGGGCGGTAGGGGGGGGGGGGCGGAGGTGGCGGGGGGGAGGGGGGGGGGGGGCGTGGGGGTGGGGCGGGGGGGGGGGGCGGGGCCTGAATTACATATTCAATCCAGCACTAGTATGAGTGGGAGCATCATCCACAACCAATGCAAGGTGAGCAAATTTTAAATTTCTTTCTGGGCTTGTACAGAGGGGCATTGATGATTTCAAAAAGTTGTAGGCCGGTCATTTCTATCGACGGCACACATATCTGGAGTGAATGGTCTTTATGAAGAAAAAAAATTGGAATTGTGGTTGGAATGATGCGAATGGAATATTTTTCCCATCCCTGCATATGCTTTAAGTGCACGTGAGATTTTGAGTCTTGGTCATGAGTTTTCTCAAGTATTATGGACACATGTAGGAATTTGTGCCCGGAACGACAACGGAAATTGGTCTTATTTCTGACAGTCATAAGGAATCTTGCCAGTGCGTTCAACTATGATTGGTGAGTCCACCAAACCACATATCATAGATTGGTGATTCGACACTTAAAAGCAAAAACATTTTAAATAAAAAAAATTTGTAAATAGTGAACTCTGAAAATCTAATTGTTGGCTGCTACTGAGCATCAGGAGAAAAAGGTTATGCAACGGATGCAACAAATCAAACATTGTCTCCTGCAGCAATGAATGGTCAAATGAATCCTTTGGAAAAATGGACAATGTATAGGATGGTGGTCGGAGATGGGGTGCCATGACGACAAAGGTGTCTGAGTCAATAATGGTTATTGAAAAAGATAGGGGGCTTCCTGTGACGCCATGCAGTCGAATGGAGTTAAAAGTCTCGTTGATCGTTTGGTCGAAAGAAACAATCTGCATCTTGCATACTTAAAAGTAAATATGCCATGGCCTCTTGCGATAGATAAAAAATTTAAGATTATTATCATAAGAGCCAAGGGCAAACAGTATGATGACTTACAAACACTAGTGATGGAGTTTTTGAAATTCTTACTTTGCTCTATGATGGTAAAGGTGGGAAATGTCCACAAGGTTACTGCAAAAGGTAAGAAATGTTCTTGCGGAAATGGAGAAACTAATCATATGCCTTGTTAGCCATGCCATAAATTTTGTGGGACTTCGCGGAATCGAGCCAAAATTGTAGGTAAGTAAATTCTACAGTGCAAATAATATACAAATGAAACATACAGTGAACATTTAATCCCGTGGGTGATGAGTGTTTGGACACCACTACTTTAATTTAATTGCAATACAATATTTGCGGACAAGTGGTACGCAAGGAAGAAGACGACTTAAGAATGATATGGATATAGCTCGGCCGCATGACTATAAAAGATAGTGTTTGTAAGAAGACAGGTACACACAAAGGCACGATGTCATTACTCGATTTTAAATATTTTGTATATGTTTTTAAGGTATGTGTTTTTTAGATCTGGGTATTAATTTATGATAATCTTTTATATTTATTGTGACATGAATTTAATTTTTCTGTGCATTTTAAGATTGTACATATAATATCTTTACATTATCTTATATTACTGATTTGAACTCTATTTAAGAATCTAATGAGTAACAGAATATAAAAAGCAATATGCATTTGACCTACAAAAAAAGTATTGATTGACTATGATATAAAGTAAAATTAAATCTGCAAACTTGTTCAAACATAAAAAAAATGTGGACATAAAAAATATTGATTTGGACTAGATATACTTTTATATTATTTGTTGACATGAATTTAATTTGTCTGTGCATTTTTAATATATTGTACGTTCATACATCTTTACATTTTTATTATATTCTTGATTTGAACTCTATTACAAAAATAATGTATTGACCAATTAAAAAGTATTGATTTGACCTGTAACATAAAAAGTATGATTTGACCTATGGAATAAAGTTTAAAATGAAATCCTGAAACTTGTTCAAACATAAAAAAAAAAAGGGAATGAATTCTCATTACTTGTTCAAACTTTGCACGAAACAACAAAATTTACATATTTCAAAATTGAATCTCAGCCTTTTTATAATAAAGGTTCATAACAAAAAATTATTCTTCTCAATCGAATCTTCTACATATCATTTTTATCTTCATTTCATATTCATTTCAAAATCTTCCTCATTGGCTAGTGAATGCCATGCTCCACATCTAGTTGATGTGTGTAGCCTAGATGTCTCGAGGTGAATTTGGTCTATTAAGAAGTAAATTTTAGTTGAAGGCCCCAGCATGAAATCTTGAATCAGGTCGAACACAGTTTACCTAGATACATATAGCATCATATATCAAATAAACATGCAATAAAAATAAAAAAAAATTATAAAAAGTTAAAAAAATTGTATGAAAAAATTATTATTACTTACATTCGAAAAATTCAGTCTATCCACCAAAGGGGAATTATGTATAGGAAATTCACGATACCATGTTGGGAAAACCATATTGAGATCCACTAAATTGCGCAAACCAGATATGATAAACCGGTGAGTTACAAAAACCAAATGTTTGTGACTAGAAAAATCGAAGTAGTGTTCGAGGGCCCTGCAGAAAAAGCAGCTGTTCAACCAGCGGTCCTTATACTCGACGAGCACCCTCTCTCGGTGTTGGTTGTCGTTGTCGGCGAGAATACTTGTACTGGTGGTTGTTCATCGTTATGAGTGAGAGGATTGTATATCAGGATCAAAGCTCAATCGCGTTCCCGGAAAGGCCGCATTCATTGGACTCATTGAAATACGAGCAACTTCATCTGCATATTGTCCCATCATTAGATTGATTTCAGCATTTGCAAGTCATCCAGATCGATGATACTGAATTCATGACCCCCTCGCCTATAATGAATAAACAACATATTAATAACAAAAAAATTATTAAAGATTGACAAATAATTAAAATTCATAATCTAACATACTTATGCCCTCATGTCTCCTGCCTGTGTTGCTACGCCTTTTGGTACAACATGTAGTGGATTTTTCAATGACCATTGCGGGTAGCCTCATGTGACCAATCGAAAGTAATCTGTGGATCCTTACAAATGGAGGTCGAAATATACGATTTGACGTGTCCCATAAATATTGTGTATAGTTAAAATGCATCTAATTCTTCTTGTATTTTGGATCGTTTATCACGCTCTTAAAATGATATTCAGAAAATTGGGTACACGTTCAGGAATTAGTTGTAAATAACCGAAGTTCACAACACGATCAACATGTCACTCACGATAAATTCATAAATAGTGGCACTGGTGCCATCCAGACAGGCGTTGTCCTGCCGGAACACCCACTCATGCATCATTAATAAAACAAACATCTTCGAAGGCCTGCAAATAAACTATAAAAAAATAATTAAGTAAGATAATTATAAAAACAAACATTGGACAGAACTAAATATATTTACGTGAAAATGAACAATCTTACAAATAATTTTTTGGTACCATTGTGTTCATTTAAGACTAACACTTATTATTCATTTAAAATAAAATAAAATATGAATGTTAAGATACTATAATATTAAATACCTTGTTAATTCCGGTAGATTATCTAGTACATCCCTAATCACAAGAGTACAGTTCGTGCCCTCATTTTGGTGATTTCCTACAATCGCGGTTCCATTTTACGTGCAAGCGCAGTTGAAGCCTCAAGTGATTGGTTCGTTAGAGGCTTTGTGACATGTTGCAGGGGAATAATTGCTTTCCCTATGCCCAAATCTACATAAATTAAATTCACCAGTACTTATAATGCATTAAATTTATAAGTGAAATTACTAGATATAAAAAAATATTTAATTAAAAAATATGTATACCTGAACTAAAGGTAGAGCAATCCACCAATACTTGCATTTGATTTTTCATTGACGCACGACATAAAACAATTTATCCAAATATGATATATGCGGCCGCTCTCCATGCTGAGTTGACATTAAATCTTCAATTCTCATGTAATTCAAAAGGTCCAAATTAATCTTTTCATTAGATTATCCGGAAATATGATCCATCAGATAAACCATAATAAATATAATCTAAATCTGTGTGAACTCATGCTAGTTGAGTTATCATTAAATAACTTCCAAACCTTCGATATACCTCAATCAATTTATATGTTAACAATCTTACTAACACCAGAAAAAAAATAGTATCGGGAACCTCCTGTTAATTGAAAAATCATTTCTTGTCTACCTATCATGCCCTAAAGAATCAGACTCCATTGAAAATTATAGGGATACCATCTACTACCCATTCCGAATAAACATTTCAATATCTTGTAAAAGTTATGGTAGCCTCGCCAGTTCGCATGGAAAAGTATGAGTTTTCGGACGCCCCCTTCAATTAAAGCAGAAATTACTACGGCAGTCATACGGCACACATCCAAAATCAAGAATTCCTTTAACTCTTAACAATTTCAAAATTTGAAGGATGCGAGAATGTAATGGATAATATTTTAAAGTTGCCAAGCGAAATTCAATACACCATGACGCGTATATAAGGCAAGACCGATCTTTCTTTTATGCTACCATTCCAAATTCCTTCGGAACGATGATGAACGTGAGTTTTAAGACATCATGTTTACTGACCAGGATGTACGATAAATTTGACGGATGCATGTATTATACAACAAAAATAAAAAGAAATTACTAACTTAATAGAAGTATCAACGATTGAATATATCAACACTGTCAGAGTCGAAAAGTATAAAATTAATGGAAAAATAAAAAGAAATTAAACTCACCGGATAAAGAAATGTTTTAAAAACTTTAGAAAAAGTTTGAAGAATAACAAGAATGGCGAAGAGTGAAAGTAGATTTGAAGATGTGAAAGATTGTTGGTTAGATTGGCGATTGTAAAATCTAAGGGAATATGAAGGATGAAGGCCAATGTAAACAGGGAAAGTAGGATTTGTACCGTAGTTTAATGGGGAACACGTGGTCAACTTTTAGAATAAAAACAAAGTAGGGGACGATCGCATGTGATCAGCTTAAGACGGGGGAGAGATGAGAGAGAGATGAGGGAGAGAGATGCAGTGGGTGGCGGGGGGGAAAAAAAAGGCAAGAAGGGGGCGGGCGGGAAGGGGGAGGGAGGAAAAAAATGGAAGGAGTGGAAAAGATAGGGTCGGAGGGCGGAGAAGGGAGAGATGGGAAAGGGGGGGGAAAAAAGAGGAGAAAGAGGTGAGGGTGAGAGGAAAAAGCTAGGTTTTAACATTTTTTAAATTTTGTTTTGTTTAAAAATAGCTTAGCGATTTTAATAAAAAAAATTTATTTTTATAATATAAATCGCTGCCAGTGCAGCGATTTATAAAAAAAAATAATTTATAACCATCAATCGCTGCTAAGGAAGCGATATAAAAAAAAAAATTTATAAATTGCTGCCTTGCAGCGATTTATGTTATAATTTTTTTTTTATAAATCGCTACAACTGAGCGATTTATATTATTAAATTTGTTATTTTTTTTTAATAAATAACGCACGTGGAGTGCCCCAGCGATTTAGATTATAATTTTTTTTTTGATAAATTGTTGCACTGGCAGCGATAGACCTTATTTTTTAACAAAAAATTATAATTAAAAAAAATCCTAGAAATCGCGGCCAAAGCAGCGATTTGGAAAAGCAAAATTTGAAATGATCAGCTTAGGCAGCGATTTCAGTTTTTTATAAAAAAATATATTTTTTCAAAATCGCCGGCTCAGCAGCGATTTTACTTTTTCAGGTAAGTCGCTGCGCCTGCAGCGATTTTACCGTTTTGGTTAATATAAAAGTTTTTATTACCGTTTTGGAATTTTTGTTAAAAGGGCTTAATTTACTTCCCCACCTTTCCGTTCCTCTCCTTTTAAAATCCATTTCTATTTTTTGCCTGCGTGTGTCCGTGTTTAGTTTCGAAACCTCCTTTTTTCCCCTCCTTTTCTCAAATTCTGATTTTTCTTTTCCTTTCGGTTTTATTAATTAACTCTATATGGTAGAGTAGCTTAACATTAATTCGTCCTCTAATTTGTACAATTTATAACCTAATTTACTGATATCTCGACTAATCAAGATTTTGTAACAATTATTAGGTAATAATATAATTATTTATATATTGTTTTTCAGGAACTAGAACTTTTCATGGTCAACTTCTCGACACAAATATGAAAATAATGGTTGAAAAATTTCAACCAAAAAAAAAAAGACAACGCAAATTTAATGAGTTTCCTATTTGAATAAGCTTGAGTTTTCCAAAAATAAAATTATAACTCATATTTGTTTTCTATTTGAATAAGGTTGAGTTTTCCAGAAATAAAATTATACCAACTTCAATTATTTTCGTATTTGAATAAGGTTAAGTTTTCCAAAATAAATTACAACTCCAACTAATAAGGTTTTAGTTTTTGAAATTTATTTTTACAGCTATAATTAGTTTCCTACATAAATTAGGAAATATACTCTCTATATATTTTTCTTGCTTAAAATATTTCTCCATCTTCTTTTTGTTTTTGTATCTTTTAAGTTGGAGTTGACATTATTTTAAATTTATAGACATGAAATATACGGATGAAGATCTAATAAGGTGTTTAACGAAATTTATTCGTGGAATGCCTATTGACTACCATGATATTCCGTATGTAGACTTATACGGTAATAAAGAGCCAGCTGAATTATTCCAAAATTTAGGTAATAATCATGTAAATTATTTCTTTACTCAGTTAAAGAGAAAAGCGATCAAGGGCAAAAACTTCAACAGATCAATTGTTGGAGGTCGCAAATGGAAAGGACGAGACAATAGTAAAGAAATTTTGGACAAGGAAAGATCACGAATTGGATATAAGAAAACTTTTCGTTTTGATGAAGAAAGTGATAGTGAAGATAAAGAAATTGTATACTGGATTGTGAAAGAATATTGTCTTGATAAAACTACAATCGATGTATTAAGAGAACGCGGTGAAATAAGACATGAAGACTTTGTAGTGTGTTTCATTACAAAGAAAGTTAATTTATGCAAACATCACCAAGATATTTCTATAACAACTGAGAATGTAGTTTCTGATTGTGTCTTAAATCTGTCTAGAGATCAAGATGAATGGTTATATGGTGCAAAAATTTGGCAGCTACCATCATTGGATGAATCGTTTAAAGCCTTGACTGATGAAGAATTGAATTACTTTGATACGCCTGATCCTGAATATCCTCACGCATATATACATGGGGATAAGAAATTAAATTAGTGCTAATTAGTTGTACATTTATTTTAGTCACTTCAATTTGTAAAACTATATTAGCAAATATTCCTATTGTTATTTAATGGATCACATCTATTTATAACTAAATAGTTTTTTTTTTATTTCGATACTTATATTAGAGTTCGATTAAATTTGAATTCGCATAAAAAAGTATTTATTGTGACATAAATACTAGCCAGAGCTATGAAAATAAAGACCACGTTAATCTCATGATTGTGTTTGTTCATATATCAAAGTCCCAGATGGAGTTATTGAATCAAATCACAGAAGAATATAATTTGCACCTTTCAAAAAATTATCTCAATCTGAATTCACACCATACAAAAAGTTGATATATACTTCATCTGCTAATATCTTGCCCTCATAGTATACTTGTATCAACTTTGTTAATTATATCAATGAAATTGAAACAACTTCAAAAAATTCAATTTTTATATGAGTGAGTTGTAGAGTCCTAGAATTACTACAATAGAGTATACCATTTACAAGAATAGTGGTTGAGTACTACTACTACAATAATCATAGAACTTAACCTAATAAACTTCAGCTATACAAAACACATGACAGTCTAATCGACTTTTAGTATTCCAATTCTAATATCATTCTAACTAGTCTATAACGCTTAACAATTATACACGTCGATTGTACCACATTATACCAACCTGATCTTACTGTCTCTTCTGTATGATCACGTACAAAGGCCAAACTCAAATATATGTAAAATATTAAAATATCACAATTGTAAGCTATTAGATTTTTTTTACATAAAATCAGATACCACTCTTGGACAAATGTGACCAACAATAGTCCGTCCAAAGTGACAAGAGCGCCCACTATATTATATTCCATGAAACGGCAATGACCGTTTTAATTTCAATTATTCTTCTGCTTACGTACTTGCATTTTCAAATTCTTCCATTCTTTCCAATACAACGGCCAATTGAATTTATGTCAGCCACAAACTCAAATCTTGTGGGGTTATTAATCAATTATCTATAAAAATATTTGTCCATTTAACAGATAATACCAAAAAAATAATGGATTTATAGAAGAGTGATTATGTTTTAATCATGTTAATTATGAAATAGCGAAAGAGTTAAGGGAAAGAGTTTAAAGAGAAATCTCAGACTATATTGTTCAATAGTAATAATAAAGTTATTTAGGTAAAAAACGATTTCTACCTCTGTTGTGATTATCAAAAGAAATACAATAATTAAAAAGCGAAAAAAAAATTGAGAAAAAATGGGCAGACTAGTCGAGATAATTGGATAGAGGGAATTATTTTTAATAAATAATAATTTAGACCACCTTAGTACGCTCAGATTCCACGTAGGACAAACTAATAGGTGTACATATGAAAACGGTTTTTTTTTCCTTTCAAACAGAGAAGAGGTAAGATCAATTAGAATTATTATTGCATCCTCCTTCCATGCCATGCTGGTTTCCCCTCAATTAGCATAACTTCTCTTTTCCAATAGTGAGCACGGCCAGCAAAGGGGGCACCCGGGGTTGTGGTGAGGTGAGGGGGGGCCAAAAACAGGTGATTAGCAAAATTTGATTAATTTTACTGCTATAAATGAAGAGAAGGTTTGCTTGACACAATTAAGGACACAAACAAAAATAAAAGACCGAGAGGGGAGAAGGGTGTTAGGTTGCCATAGCGAGCAACTGTTGCCATGCACATCCATGATCATTATAGAAGCTTGCACCATTTTCTTGACGATTATGGCGAGCACCACCATGTCAAAGCTAGGGATGAGTTCTTTTGTGTTTGTGGTTTATACAAATGCTCTGAGCTTTATACTTCTCATTCCATTCTCTATCTTTTTCCATAGAAATAACAAGTTTAACGACTAATAATTCATAGTTATCTTCTCCATAGATAAATTAAAATGGGTCTGCGCGGTTGATTACTCCTTTGGTCCTCGCCGGCCTGCGGGCGGAAAGGAGGGGACGGGGAAAAGGGGGTGGGAGGGGACAGGAGCGCCTGGGGATGTGCAGGGAGAGAGGAAGGGGAAGAAGAACGAGCGAACGGGGGGAGACGGGAGCGAGGAGGTCAGGAGGGGCAGGGAAAAGGAAGAAGGAGGAATGCAGAGTAAAGGTAGTAAAACCAATCTTGCATTTGTGGGACTAAGTTATAGTTTTTGTCTCCATAGTAGATGTGGTGAAAGAACAAAACGGAGCAAATGGCGCTGGCTTTTTTCTTTACAGGGATTGAAATTATTAGAATGGGTACTCTATAAAAAACATAATAGTTTATGACACACTACCGATTGGAAATTTCAATATTTCGAAAACAAAGATTTGTGTAACCCACGAGCGAGATATTCTAAACTCTGTGATTAGGTCAAGATCGTTTACCTTCTATTTGAGATGAATTAATACTGTAATATGATATTGACTTGCAAAAAAAGATGTTCGGATCCAAATTTTAGGGTTATTCCATTGTTTTAAAAAGAATTTTTCTTTAACTATTATTCGATATATAATTACAATATATATTAATTGATTCCCATATGTGTCCACATAATCCACAGTATTCCACAATTCATCTATTAGCGATCTTATATTATACCACTTAATTATCTGAACCAGAATTAAGCACGTTACACTACAATCAGTATAGAATAATTGAAGATACTTCCTGAGACAACCCATCATGAGCAAGCAACACAAGACCAAAGTCGAAATATAAAATATTTAATTTTCGTTGCGTAGGAAAAATAAGGATTGACTGAAGAGGCAAGGAAGTATTAGTAAGATGATTGGGAGCTTAATATCCATAATGGGATATTAGCAAGACTTTCTATATAAAGTCCAGTTGTGAAAGCAGATTCCTCCATCTTTTCTATCTTGCAACGGTCACCACCTTATCATCTTTACTTCACACATGAGAATTGGGTTCTTGGTTGCGTCTGGTTTTGATCTGCCTTCCTTATCTTCTTGTCATTGGACACATTATTCAGGTAAAAAAATTCTTGGATGATTCTTATAGGAAAAAAAAAGATATGAGACCACAAGAGAGGACAGGAGGGACGCAAAGACGGGAGCAGGGGACGGCACTGAAGAAAGGTGGGAAAAGTGGGGGAGTGGAGATATACCCAGAAAAAAGATGGAAAGTAAAGCGGGGGGCAGTTGTCAATGTATAGTGCGGTGAAGAAGGGAAAATGGATATAAATATATAATGTGGTCTACTTGAATAACATATATATCTTTAAAAAAACACTACTTTAAATAGCCTGCAGTGGTTTTAAAAGTGTCCATCAACGTAAAATTGGGTAGGGTCAGAAAGAAGTAGCTAACAGTTGAATATTTGTTCAGAACAGGTGAACCTTCTATAATATCTATTGAATGGATTATATAATTTCTTTCAGGTCGGAACTAGCAAGAAACATCCACATGTGATGAAAATAACATGTCTTTATACCTTATTTGGAACGATCCAATCTGCGCTACTTGCTCTATTTATGGAAAAAGATGTTAGCGTTTGGAAACTTAAGCTTGATATGGAGCTTCTTGTCATAGTTTTAACGGTAATTAGCTCATTTGATTAAAAGGTATTGAAATTTAGTCGCTATTGATTACATAAATTTAATAAGGTGATGATGCTTTGATACGTAATAGGCAATTTTCGGGAGTTTAATACGTAGCAATGTTCAAATATGGTGCACACGTTTGAAAGGACCCTCTTATATCCTATAGTTAATGAATCTGTGGGGAGTCCAGTTGCAAGAACTGTGGTGGTTGCTCTTGGCAGGCGACTTTCCACTATGGAAGGTAAGTTTGAAGTTAAATTATTACTTAAAGAACGCGATGTAAATATAAAGCTTACATGGATGAATATAATGTGCAGCATGTTGAGTGCATGTATATGTGGACTTGGTTATTATACTACACTATGGGGACAACACAAAGAAGATGAGACAATGAAAAACAAGAAAGGCAATGTAACTACTTCTGATGAAAGAGTTCCTCTTCTGCAAGAACAACAAGAAGAAGGTTCACAAGTCTAAGATAATAAAGATAATGGTCAATCAACTGTATATATGGAGGGTGTGTTTTTTAAAACCCTCCTTTGCGAGTTCAAGTATTTATAAGAATTACTTTGATTGTGATGGAAATAACGTAACGAAGTGGAGTATGTCTGATAATGTTAATCAGAGTATAAGAATTATGTATTACATGTTTCTATTATCTACCTTGGTTAGGATTAAGATTCAAGTTATATATATGTTTTTTTACAAAAAATTATTATGAGCCATTATTCACGTTTCTCCCTATTTTGCATATGCCTTCTTCATTTTCAACTTACCGTTACATATAGCCTTGTTGATGAGCATATTGGTGATAATCATAGAGTCCACCTCAATTATATAATTATCCATCTTCTTTTGATGCATTTTATGTTGAAGTCCATAGCTTCCATAATTCCCAGGTCCATGCTTCTCCATAAGTTTATAGTACCTTTGGTTGGGTTGAGTGCCGATAAAATATAAGTTGGAAGAGATTGAACCACTCTCTATAAGAACCACTAGTTTAGCAATTTTCTTTGCCATCCACTCATTCTTTTGATCACTCTAATAACCATGTCATCCTAGTATTCAATCAACTTTCTTCCTGCATAAATAGGACAAATCAAGTAAATAAAAGGAAATTATTTATCCATATAACTTGTACATTGCGTCAGCTTGTTGATTCGGTAAGGACTAGTTTTAAGCTGTGTGAGAAAAAGCTCTTTTCTTCATTTACTTTTTGTCTAAAAGCCCTTTCATATCTGTGAATTTGTTTCATTATCATCTTATCAGATGAAAAAAAGAGAGGACGAAAGAGAGATATGGGTGTGAAGGTTGCCGTAGGAACTTGCACTTTTTTCTTGACGATTATGGCGAGCACCGCTAGGTCCAAACTAGGGATGAGTTCTTTTGTGTTAGCGATATGCACAAATTCTCTTAGCTATATCTTAACGTGTGGTAGATATACACTCATTTAAGGTCAATTTAGCTCAATAATTAGTATCCTCAATGCCTAAACTTGTCCTTTATAACATAATATTGCTGATTTGCAGCTATGAAGACAATTGGATAACTAAAGGACTGACGTTAGAAAGAATGACAAAAATACAAAAAGAAGTCAAAATGAGCATAGTTGATCGCCAAATATGAAGAACAGATCGCCAACTGAGCACGACCTCGCCCAAATTTACAGCGGATAGCACTTGTGTATACTAAAGAAGGCCATCAAACTCCAATAGAGAAGGCGATACGTCTAGTTAAAGTGACGACCTTGATACGCATTGCCCAAACTGATAGTGTGCAGTGCAAAAATTGAATGCTCGAAATGATTCACCAAATGTGAAGGGTTGACTCAATCAAATTTGCCAACTGAGGTTCAAACACGTAAACCTTAGAGCAACACAAGGCAAGCTAATATTGTAGAGTCAATCACATAGTGGATTTTGGGGCCAAATTATATAGCCCAAAGGATAAAATTATGGGAGAGCTTTTGAGGAGTTTTTCTAGAGTTTAAAAAGTTATTTTCTGATGTTTTAAGTAGAGATTTTTTCCTAAGATAAGGAGGCGAAGAACACTTTTCTAGCTTTTGGGGTTTTACAATTTGAATTTTGAATTTGATAAATTGAAGTTAAATCTAAAAGTTGGTTTACCCTTAATTGCTTGATTTCATGTTATCCATGAATGCTTTCATGGAAGTAGAGTTGTCAGTATGGGCTAGGCCCGTTGGGTCGGCCTGGCCTAACCCGGGATTTGATAGGATTGGACTATGATTTTTTGAGTCCACTTAAGAAAAGAGTTTTTAGCCTAACCTGAAAAAACCTATTGATTTGTGGGGCTTGAGAAATATCGGTAGGGCCGGACCGTGGGCCAATAAAAATTAATTAAAAAATATAATATAACATTAAAATTTAAAATTAAGGAGACTCCAAATTCAAAATAATTAAGTTAATATTTCTATTTAGATATTTATACTTTTACTTGAAAAAAAACTTAATAAATATTATAAAGATAATTTTATTTGTGAATTTGATTAACCAATAGTAGCATTAACATCATGTAATATTGTTTTGTCGATATTTATGATAATATTTTAAAATTATAATTTAATTTAATAATTATAAAAAAATATAATTTTTAAAAAAGTGGGCTGACCCGGCAAGCCTGTATCCTACATACTTGTGGGTTGGGTTGACGATTTTCTGGCCACACAAAATATGGGCTAGCCCTCCTGACCCCTAAAATATTAAGTCCGTATAGGTTAACCCGTATAGGGTGGTCTAGCCCATATTAATATCTCTGTATAGAAGATATAATTTTCTTGCTTTTTGTGATGGATAGCTAAACCCCAGATCTATGGGTGCTCAAATGGGGTTGGGTGTTGATTTAATGTAGTGGGTATGATGCTATGCTTTGTTTTTCTACTGTTCATGCATGAATTTGGTTTAATTTCTATGAGGTTAACCTATGGGTTAAGGTTGCAAACTTAATTTCTACTTCTGATCTCCGGTTGATGCTTGGAAGAGATTAATTGGGCATAAGTAGTTCAATGTTAGCAATTTAGGTTTGATGTTTGTAACTTGCTTGAAAGAGAGGTTATTGGTCAAATCCAATTGCCCTATTTTTGAAAGAGAGAATATATTAAGGCATTTGTTGTTTATGATTGACATTTAGATGAGACCAAAAGGAGAATCCGGGTATAGATGCTTTGAGGTCGAAAGATGATTAGCATCAATAAATATGACTTAGTCTATTCATGAATATTTATCACTATAGAGTAACACAATCACCTCCGTTTAACATCAATTTCCAATCTCTGAACCTCTAGGTTACTTGTTAATTTCTTTGATACTTTAGTTTAATTGCGATAATTGATAATCAAACCTTTATATTAAGTTAGTGGTATCAACCACCCAATTGTTCTTACTGTTACAAATGAGCTAATTTAAGATCCAAATTTCTTGATAAAAAATTCTCCACGATATACCAAATTAATTTGTTGTCTAAACATGTCATGGGAGGTTGAACAAGGTCAGTAAATGTGGTTAGAACCAATAGTGGGAATTGTCTCAATGAAGCCACATATGAGGCATTATACAATGAAGAAGTTCAATACTTGGGAAATCAAGTGGACCCATTTCTCATTGTGAAAGAAAGAAGGGGGAAGGGGGGCAGGTTTTCATGCCAATTATTAACAACAAGATGGGAACCAAGGTTGGAATAATGATAGATATGGAGGTTGTAAAGGCTAACAGGGTTAAAACAGGAGAAATAATAAGATGGAAAACGACATATATGTGTCTTCTCATGATTGTCCACTCTTAAAAGAACTAGTTGGGCCCAAAGGGAGTCGGGCTGAAGAAATGCTTGTAAGAATCGACAACAAGGTTGAAAGGTCTGATAATGTGATGAAGGATTTGAAAAATGACTTCTCCACTTTACCCTAGATGGTAACTTCACACTCAGTTTCTATCAAGCAACTATAGATCCAACTGAGTCAACTTACCACTCACTTCAATCAAAAGAAAAAGGGAAAATTTCCTAGTGACGCCTTACCTCCCAAGAATAATTGTTGAGTTTGAGTATTATGTTATGCCATGATATTAAATAAGACACTTCTTGGGAGGCGAACCCGTCTTTATTTTTGTTTTTATTGCTTTCAAATAATGTGCATTATGAGTGCAGGTTGAGAAGAGGTTGGGAGATTTAAAGGGGAAACATAGTCATTGTAAAACCCAAACAACGATCCGCCGAAGACATTATTTCAATGGAATTAGTCAAAATACGTTCGATGATGTTAGTCAAAATCACCAAATGAGCCTAATATAAAAATGCCAGGGATATTTTCAAATTCAAAAATCAAAACCTTTGAATTCAGAGAGACTTTTCAATTCTTTTTTCATACCTCACATATTTTGAGTGTTTGTGAGCCTCTTGTGAGTTTTTATGAAGTATGAAGAGTGATTTTGCTTGTAGTTTGTGTTACCAACCCCGATCCCTCATTTTCTTGATTGTTTTTTGCTATTAAGGTTGGTTTTGACTTCTTGTTGACGATTTTAAGTTAGAAATGCATATTGGATGTGGGATTTAAACCTTTGACTGATATTATAATACATTGCCTTGATTTGACTATGACTAGTGATGTGTATTGGTACTGCTCTGACATTGTGATGATGATTTGGTTGTTTAGATTGAATTCAGTTGCTAAATATGTTGGGTCTAAGATTAATTGAATGAGGATGAAGTACGAGTATCCCAAATTTGATCCATTTGCGTGATTTTGCCCAATGATAGACATGATGACTACTTTCTTAAGGGTAAATCGTCAATTAGCGCAATACTTAGTGAAATATGGGGAAAACCTGAGTACCCATGAGTAGAAAGGCATATATATGGATTGTAATGTTGTGGGGAAGCTAATATCTGTTGTGTTTTTGTTGGATTATCTATAAAAATTAGGCATTGGGCTAAACATTTCATATTCTACAGGCTTGTCTTAGCTCGCCAAGGAAGTCAGTCAAATCGTTGAGTAAGACCGAACTCATATTCTTTAGAGTATGCATGGACTTCGGTGCAATACCATTTGACAGTCTTGTCTTAGTCCATCGAACTTATGTGGAAATCGCGAATGGAGAGGGATTCACCCCAATGTCGTTTCTTGTTCTTTCCCTTTGCACTGTTCAAGTTTATCGGTTGACTTGTCTTAGCCTGCTAAAACCAACTCGGAGAATCTCCGAGTTGGCATTGACTTCGAATTTTATGCCTACACCCTGAGTAAATTTCTAGAGTTCATTCCTATGAGCTTATCGTAGTTTGCTGATCCTTTTTGGTGATCCGACTTCTTATTATGCAAGCCTCAAGAGTATTTTTTTAAATATGATTCAGTGTGCATTTGGTTTCAACTAACCTTCACAAAGATTTGGTTTGGATATAGAAAACATGTGGTTTCCTCTAATATTGAGTAAAATAGTGAGTCTCCCCTTTCATTAAAGAGACGCCAAAGCCTTTTTTCTAGATGAGCCCTCAGAGTCTCCCCATAGTCAATAAACTTCCCCTCCACAATCATCTACCCAAGAAAGGGTACGACCTAGATAGGGGCAGTGAGAAGAGGATTCAGATCCGATCCAAGTTGGTGCAACCTTCATCTACATAGGCACTGTCTTCTAGAGCCCTTACTAGACTCAGAGCAAGTGAAGAGAGGACCATACTTGAGGATATATGACTCATTATAGTGGATCCACTAGTCTATGCTAAAAATCGTTAAGGAATAATTTGAAAGGTATGTCCCTTTATACCCACATTGGCTACATGGTTTATGGAAACTTGAGTTATTATGAAGTCGTCCCATTATTGGTGCTTGATACTGCTCCCAATATATACTCAGCTCATATGTTTAAAAACACAATTCTTTCTCTGTGATTTGAGGTTATTTCTCATAACTTATCTCTTGAAAGAGATTGAACTCAACAATGCTAATGAAAACTCATTTGGAAATCAGTGTTTCCTCTTATCTTAAAATGTAAAAATATATACTCTTCGGGAATACTTAGTTCCCATATATCATTTTAAATAAATGAACTTGACTCTATTCTTTTTCAAACTTAATGCTTAATTAGTCCTTAAAACAGTTAAGAAAAATTAGTAAATGACTTCTCAAAATAAGGTTCATACCGAATGATGGACGTCAATGACCGAATTCAAGGTTTTCAATAACCATACATAAAACTTAATACTAAGAACTCAAGAACTTCAATGATACTACTTATTTCAAGAATGCTCAACTTAGAGGGTTCATCCAGAATTATGGGCATAAACTACTCAACTAAAGGACTCAAAGATGCTTCCTGTCTCAAGACTGCTCAACTTATAGGGATCATGCGAAATTATGGGAATGAACCATTCAACTCAAGGACTTCATGGGTAATGTGTAGTTGTCCCATAATTAGGAATATAATCCCAAAAGGAGTTAGAAACTCATTACTCAAGACTTAGAACTTAATAATACCACTCCTCTCAAAGATACTCAACTTATGGAGTTCAACAATCCCATAATCAAGATTTACAAATGAACTTTACGAACACTTATCAAGAACTCAATTTCTTTAATTTCATGAATGAAATTGTACCAAAATTAACAGGATTGACATGTGTGGACGAACCCAACACTATGGAAGCTTACATACCCCTTAGGGATTAAATACATTGGGAAAATCCACAACAACTCTCAAGAATCTCGACGAACGCCTTGATCCTTTCCCCTCTTCTCCTCTTTTCTCTTCTTTTCTTTTCTTGAACTATCAACAAAACCCTAGGTTTATTAGGATTATAAAATTGAACCTAATCAGATTAGAAACCTTACTAAAATGAATTAAATTTGATTGGATAAGAAAAAGACCAAATATCCCTTACTATTTTCGAGTAACCTTCATTTTTTGGGCAACCCAAATTTTAATGGGCTTATCACCTCATACAAGCTCAAAATTTAGCAAACTCAGTGGCGTTGAAAAGAATTTCAAAGACCTTTCATTTGATATCTTATGGGCCACCTAAGTCATCTTGTAATGAATATAATGGTCGTTTGAAGTTGACCCAAAACTTAGAAGAACTTAGAAATTACTTGAATGAACTCTCTTTAGTAATTTTTGGAACTCAAGGTGCGACATCTAGTTACCTCAACACTTAGGAAAAATTGAAATTCCTTGGTAAAAACTCAAATAGTACAATGGATAATTCTAGTGTTAGCACAAAAAATTTCCGAGGTGTTACATCAACAATGATTCTCGAGTGGTCAGTCGCGCCCATGATGTAGGCTCAGGGCGTGACACGAACCATTTTTTCCCTACACTAAATTAAAATCTAATTAACTATTTAAATAGATACTAAAATTAATTAGAAATCCTACTTATTGAAGTAAATGCAGAATCATAAGAAATTCAGCTATTGCACTTTAATTCTTCAGTTATTGTGTTATAAATTCTCTTAGCTATTACTAATTATTACAAATATTATTCATACTCTTTTACATTCTTTCGTTATAACATTATGAATTCTATTAATTGTTGTTATATTTAATCTTTCCTTATATCAACTTTTTACCCAATAAATTTTCACATTCTTATACCACTTATATATACCTAATAACAACGTTTTTGTTGACCCTTTAACGAATCATGTATTGTAGGATAACTTGAAAAACATTTATAATAATGTGAACAATATTTTTGTTGGGTACAAGGCAAACATGTGGTTATATATATGATTTCATAGATTGAATGTTTTTTATTCTTAATTTTTACTTTATCAAATGGAAAAAATAAAATGAAAAGTCAAATAACTTTCTTTGATTTATGTACACATTCAATGGAGAAGTCAAATATGAGAACCAACAACAAGAACGTTATCCATTATTTACCTTATCAAATAAAAATTAATGTACGACAAATAGTTCTAAAAACTAAAACGTATTTGTTATATATATAACATCTAACAATTTATTCAAATACTTCATTTTAATATTTAATATTTTAAAGCGTGGAATATCTGTGCAACGTACAGTTCGATAACTATAATATATATATATATATATTATATATATTATCTTATTTTATACTTTTCCATGTATTTTGTCATCTTATAGATACTTAACTTTACAGATCTTAAAATCAAGCAACAAACGCCGACTTGCAAACCTCCCTGGTTTGGAAGCTAAAAAATTATTTTGCTTTTTCCGAAAAGGTCCTCTTTTTTAAAAAAGAAACATAAGAAAAGACACTAATATTGTGTTGGTAGGAAGGCAAACGTTTCTATAAAAATGTTTCCAATTTTCCCATGTTTGGGTTGGGACAATAAAGTTTGGAATGTTTTTCCAATCAACTCATTTTCCCTCAAAATTAAGGAAAATTACTTCCCTTCAAAAATTAAGGAAAACAGTTTTCCATATCTCTCCTTCAATTTCCAAATTACCTTTTTTTTTAGAAAAACAATCAATTTAAAAAAATATCTGCAATTTCAAAATTTTATTTTTTCACCTGATCCTTGACCTTCCCCCCACCGGCCCAGCCCCCCCCCCCACCCTCATCCCCCTCCCCACAAATTAATTTTGCTTTTTAAAAAAAAAATATTTTCAACTTCAAATTTTTATTTTAAAACTCCTACCCCCCCCTGGCCCCCCCACTCAGCCCCCTACTTAGCCCCACCCACCCCAACCCCCAAAAAAATTAATTTTATTTTTTAAAAATACTATCTACTTCAATTTTATTTTTTTTCGCGTCCTCCCCCCGCCCCACCCCCCCCCCCCACCACCCACCACCAACCCCAAATAATAATAATTTTTGATTTTAAAAAATATTTTTCATGTCAGATTATATTTTACTTAGTCAAAAAAAAGATGTCTCTCAATAATACTTTTCATTAATAAATCAAAACCAAAATCATTTTCCGTAAAATATTTTCTACTCACAAACCAAACATGAGAAAATAGATTCCCAAAATCTACTTGTTTTTTCCATGAAAAACTTTCTAGGAAAACATTTTCATGGAAACATTTTCCTCCATACTCAAACCACAACGGGACCAAACACACCCTAAAACTAAAAATACTTTTAAGAAGTCCGGTCAATTACTAATCATTTATCCAATATAACTTTTAAGTTTTTTAGTCAAACATGAACTACTTCTCATTAAAAACACTTATGAAAAAATACTTTTGAAAAAAATTATATTTCAAAATAAGTTAGTCTAAAATGATTGGTCAAACAAATTATTAAACTTGACGTGGAGTTTCTTGTCATAGTTTTAATGGTAAGCTCACTAATTAAAAGAAATTGAGATAAGTGTCAAAAACATTTAAATTATTCATTTTTTTTGAGTTTCACGCCTAAATTATCAAAAGTGTGAGTTTCATTCTAAACATCTCAAACTCTCACTTGTTTATTTTAAGGAACCCTCAGTGTGTGTGTATTGCAACTCTCTCTTTTAGATGAAAAAACTTTGACACACATGACATTCAACATAGATAAAATTTTTAACCTAAAAAAAATAAATATAAAAAATTATATTAATTAAAAATTAAAGATACTAGCCCATATAAGAAATTAATTCATTTTTCTTATCTCACTCCACTACCTCCTCCACGTACCCCCCTCCCCTGCGACAACTCCATCCTTTTTTTAATAAAAAAAATCATTTATAAAATATTTTTAAAAATTTCATATTTCATCCTTTTCCTCCCCTCCTAATTTTTTTTGTTACATTTTTCTTATTTGTGTTAGATATGCACATACATATAGTTTTAGAAAAATATTCTACTAGTTTACCGAATATAACATAAATAATTAAAGAATATAAAATTCTTGGCGGCAATAAAAAATCTTTCGAATGTTTATCTAAACACTAAAAAATTAAAAGCGCAGGATTTAGTGGGATGGTTAGAATTCTATTTTTTAAAATAATAACTAATATCTAAATTATATTTATGAGGGGGAGGAATGAAATAAAGAATTAAATACTTTTATAAAAGACATTTGAAAACAGCCAAAAATAAAAAAATTTAAAAACAATGTCTGGTTAAGAAAAAATATTACATTTTAATTTTAATAAGAAATCTTTTTTTTTATAATATTTTTTTTAATTTTGTAATTTTATATTACTAATAAGTTAATTTATTTTTTCAAGTGACTATTTGTCCACGTGGAGTAGACTGTGGACATCTTCAAAACAAAGTAAGAGTAGTGTCTTACACATACATGATTAAGAGCTATAAAACAGAAATATGTTTTTTTCTCAACTAAAAAGTGATAGTTATGTATGAACTCAAATCTTTCAATAGTTTAGGTAGAAACTAACAAAAAGGTATAGTTTAAATGTGTTTTTGACACTTATCTCATAAATTAATCGAAAAAATCACTTGAAATAATTAATAAAACAATTTCCATGTTAGGACATCATAGTAAGATGAAAAAAGAGTTATGATTTTTCTATTAAAAAATTATAATTGTGTGACTTTTATAGATAAACTCGTAGTTATTTTTCCATTTATGAAATGAAACCAATGATTCACCTTATATATAGAAAAAAATTTAACAAGCAAGCCCCGGCCCATAATTGCTAAGTCCAATTAAATATTTTCTTGGAAACGACACAAACAGATTATAATTCATGTCAAGTCAACTTGTTTTCTATGCTATAAATAGACTACTTACTATCAACTTATAACATTTCTCTCTATTTCTATTCATCAATCAAAGGACGGGTAAAAATCTTTCTAATATATTTCTTTTCTCTTTGATTTATTTTAGTTGTGTTTTTATATAAATTGATTGGTAAACAATAAATCAAAATATTGTTGATTCATTTTTTATGTTCTTTTGTTATTTTATTTTATCGAGCAGGAATTTAGCAAAGAAAATGACAAATGTAGGAAAGGAACACGTTGGAGAATCATCAACCCTTCAAACAAAGGCAACAAGCAAAAAATAAGCCGCTTTCTACCACTGTTGTGAACAATCAACAAGTTAAAGAGTAAGATCAATTTTATTTACTAAAGGAAAAAAAAAACGAACCTTCGTATATGTTCAATTTTTTATTTTGCTTCTTTAAAACGATTTTTTTTTAAGATCCCATGACTACATTATCAAATTTATCTCCATATATAAGCTATCTTTATGTGCTTTTTTGTGAATTAGTTATACTTTTCTCTTCATTTTCTAATTGGGTTGGTAAATGTTAAGATATTTAGTTTTCTTTTTTGGATCTAGCATATATATATATAATATATATATATATATATATATATAATTATAATATATAGATATATATATATGATGTATGGTGGGTTCCTAATTTTCAATTCTTTACATCCTTTTTAACTACAAGAAATAATCTCTTATAGGAAATTGGTGTTCATACCTTTTTTGTGAGCTCGACAAATTTAAATTTTCATAGAAAAATTTGAGTAATCAAATTTTGAATTGAGAAAAGCAAGACACCAACATGAGTCCTTTGTTCTTTTCATTTTTAGGTTTTTTTCTTTAAAAAATGCTTACTAATGGTTTTTTTTTTTTGTTGTTGAATTTTGTAATGAAGTTTCTTGAAGAAATGTCCACATCCTGATAAAGAACAACTAATTCAAATTAGTGAAGAAGTAGGTCTTAAGCCTAAGAAGATCAAGAATTGGATTTATAACAACAAGACTCAAGAAAAGGTAA
The DNA here is from genome assembly GCA_027704765.1 of Solanum habrochaites. Classification (NCBI taxonomy): domain Eukaryota; kingdom Viridiplantae; phylum Streptophyta; class Magnoliopsida; order Solanales; family Solanaceae; genus Solanum; species Solanum habrochaites. The sequence continues at coordinate 44,233 of JAKWJA010001626.1, read as the reverse complement.
TTTTAATTAATTATTATTTTTTCTATTAATCTAATTATATTTAAATTAATGTCTTATTATTGTTATCATCATCATTATTAATATTTTTTTAATATTATTTTATTTTATTTTTACACAATATAACCAATTTTTTTTTTTTATTAGATTATGCAAGAATCTTAAAACAGATGACTAGTTAAATATATGGGTTACATTCATTGAAAAATTAGTTAATCTCTTACTTTCGGCCCCAAAACTGCTAAATGCTAATCTATATTTGATAATTTTTATATGTGCGATTAGATAAAATATATGTCCTCTAATATTAATTGGTACACTTATTTCTTCTTTCGTTTCATTTTTTTCTGTTAATGAACAATCAATTCTATTATTGACTATTTCTTTTTTAAAATTTTAATATAGCTTTCCTAAATTAGTTATGTATTTTGTCTCGTTGAATTTATCAATAGATTTTCAAGAAAGCCACTTACCTTGTTAATAATTTATGACTTAGGAAGTTTAAGTATTTCATTCAGCCTCCAATTGATTAGACCACAACTCATTAAACCAAGATGATAATCTGTAAAAATTATTGAACACAATAAATTCCTAACAGGATTCATAATTTTTCAAGGACTTAATAAATGGACAAAAAATTTATGTTTTGAGAATTTAAAGTCAAAGAAAATCTGATTTTATAGCAAAGAACTAATGATTTTCCTTTTTGAATTAATTGATGAATGAAAGAAATCTTAGAACACAAGTGGTGATTAAACAAATGAGAAAGTTATTAGTTTCTTGGACTGAGTTGAGCTTAAAATTGATCACAACCCAATTTGCCAACTCTAACTAGAATTTATTTTTATTAGTTTTTTTTTCTTGTAATATGATTCATTACCAAGCAAAGTGATTTTTCTTTAACTAGACTATGTTTAAATCTAAATATTTTCTTAAAAATATTTTTACAAGATCTCTTATGAAAATTTGAGTTGTATACCTAATCTATGTCAGCCGACATTTTTTTTAACATGCTATGAATTGTGCAAAAATTGATCCCCATGTTGAAGAGAGAGTATATTAACATAAACTATTTTTTTCAACAATGTAAAAATAAATCCTTCAAAATGTATATTCCATATTTGAAAGGAAATGTACGTTGCTCAAAATTAGAGCAGGAATTTGACCTTTTAAGCAAAGATAGTGGAAGAAAATTATTTTCACACATTTTATAACAAAGGCTTAACAATAAATTTTGTCCTTCAATTATTATTAAATTCTAATTATGATACTTGCATGGTCTAACTAAGCACATACACCTTTTTAATTAATTGAAATGTACAATTCTTACTTCTTTTCTTGTGATTATTCCAAATTTAGTAATTATTAATCTCTCTCTATCAGTTAATTCCATATGTGTTATTTTATTTCATATTTCATGATAAAAAAATAATTTTAAATATGACATAAGAAGACTACAAATACATATTTTAATTAGTTAAAAGTTAAATGTGATTCGTCAAATGTATGAAGGAGCAGGTCAAAATGGACTTAATATTTGTGGGATGCAAAATGATATTATCCTAGGAACTATTAGTTTCATTCTCTTATTGCATAAATATATATGTGGTGATAGATGATTTTTATATATATTTCAACAGACACAGGTTGAGAAATCAGTCAACAAGACTCTTCGAACTGAAAATGAAAAACTTCGTAGTGAGAATATAACAATGAAAGAGGCAATGAAGAAAATTATATGTCCACAATGTGATTCTGAAAGAGCAAGCAATTTGGAAAATTTGAAAGCGGAAAATCAAAGGTTGACAGATAAGGTAAACCTTTTATTTATTTACTTGGAAAACATTACTTATATGTAAATAGAGATAAATTTAGTATACCATGAAGAAAAGTAAGGTTGGTCTGAAAAAAGAACAATCAATCTTAGAGAAATGATTTCGGCTAGTAAAGTCAGTATATTAATAATGGGTATAAACAAGATTCTCCGCCAACTATTGATTCTATTGACAATGTTCATAACTCAATTATTAAAATAATTACCTTTTTCCTTTCCCAAATAAATTTCCTTTAAACTTTTATAAATTTCCAAATGTAATTATTGAACCATTGCAGATTCTTTGGTATTCTATTCTGTTGGGAGGAGAGAATTTCTAGACTCACAACTACTCGTGGAGTAGACAAAGGGCATGGATGATCTTACTAATGTTATTCTCTGGGAGTTCTGGAAATACAATGCATTTCATAATTTGCAGTGAAATCTTTTTTTTAATCCTTATATACTGGCCTTAAAGTTCTTAAATTTACTGTCTTATTAGTTTGTTGAATGGATTAACATTATATTGATGTAAATTGTTTTGTTTATAAATAAAAAATGGCAAATCAACTTAGAATTGAGTTTCAGGGTTGTGTTAAGGTATTTAATTGTAACTTGCCATTGTTTGAAATGCTAATGTGCATTATATTTCATTATTCAAATTGAATCATCACCACCCTGGCAGACCCACTACGAAGTTCATGGTGATACACTCATAGTTTAAAGTAGGAATGAACATCCTCTATGATACTGTCAGGCCACTAATGCTCACACTTGACATATTAGAAAGTCAAGCACCTAGCAACGAACTCCACAATGTCCCTCTTCATACTGCACCACCGACAATATTGACTTAAATCATCGTACATCATGGCTATTACCTGGTTAATAGATTACCTCGAACAATGTGTTTCCCCTAAGATCGTTCTGACCAACTCACCCATCTAGGGCATACAAATCCTGCCTCTATTCCTCACCACTCCCTCAGAATCAAGTGTTGCTTCCTTATCTTCACTCTTAAAAACCTTGTCTCAAATAATACACAATTTCTCATCATCAAACTAAATCTCTCTAATGTGCTCTGTCAAAGAAGATCAGGTCTCAACAAAGGCAATAACACCACTATCCTTTGAAATCTTCAATCAAACAATGATTTTGGCTAATCTCTTAATATCCCTCGCCAACGGTCTCTCATCCGCTTGTATCACTGCAAGACTCCCCATGCAAGAAGTTTTCCTACTCACTTTATCCACTATAACATTGGACTTTCATTTGAGAAGAGTTGCATAATTTGTCTTATGATGTTGTAATAAACATGATTTGAGTTGGAGAAGGAAATTCCTCCAAAAAATGAGAAATGTTGATGCTTTCATGCATAATGACTTTGTAGATCTTATTCCTATTCCTTGTGTTGCATTGAGCTTATTGATGTAGAATTGATGTTTCCTCCTATAACTTTGTGCATTATATTGATTTGTCATGCATGATGAGGTGTTAGTGTTTAGTTGTTACCCCTTGAAAAGTTTAAAGTGTTATTCGAGGATGAATGTTCCTAAGGGGGAAATAATGTAACATCTCGAGAAATAGTAGGTTGAACTAGAGCCTAAACGTGGGGGTTAATGCCAAGGGTTGAGGGCAAGGGCTAAGGGTTTCGGGTGAAGACCATGGTGAGGGGACCAAGGCTGCCTAAAACTAGGCTTAGCCACTGCCTACCATGACCACGAGGGTCTTCACAGCCCGAGCTAGCCACCCGTGGTTGGCAAGGAAGTGTGCCATAGGAAGGTACCAAGCCAAGGCTCCCCTTCACGAGCCACTTCACGGCTTGTGGTCATGACCAAGAGACATGAGAAGGCTTGTGGGGTTGCCTTGGCCTTGTGGGAGAGTGTCATGTTTGTAGGAGCTACTGGTCAAGGGACCATGGGTCGTGATGCCCTTTACGAATCGTGGAGGTGATCATGAATATCACTTAGCCATATGAGAGGCAAGGCCTTGAGGCCTATCCATTTCCTCAAGACCACGACTCGTGGACTTGGCCATGGATCATGGGAGGTATCGTGGTCATGCTTTGGCCTTGGTAATGCTTGGCAAGTTGAGGAGGCTACTGCCTAAGGGACCATGGGCACCACCACTAGCCGTGGTGCCCTTGAAGGGACGTGGTCCCTGACAGGGGGCTGCCCAAGTTGAAGGTTATTAGGTAATTCCCCCTTAATTAATTATCGTGTGAGGTTGTTTTTAATTGTTTTATATCATTTAAATATATAGTTTTAATTAATAAGATACCTCAATTACTTCTTTATTCTTCAAATCCAAATCAAATCAAAAGAGTTCTTCCCTCTGAATATTTCTTTCTCTGGAAGTTCTCAAAGAAGAAGAAGAAGTGGGGGCTAGGGCTTGAAGATTTAAAGTGTTTCTTCTCAAATTCAGCAGAAAAATCCATCAAGGTATGGTGATCATTCATCTAGGGGTATCATTCACCCCTAGAGTCCATCCAAAAAATAGATTTCAAGTTTCTCAAAAACCAAGGATTTTACTCTAAATCGTGGGTTCCTTCTTCAAATATTTTCAAATGTTAATTAATGACAAATTATGATTGAATTAGTGTTCAATTGATGATTTATGATGAAAATACTCTAAGAACCCATGAATTTCCCCAATTTCTAAATTGTGCCTTCATGAAGTGAGATTGTTAATTGTGAAAGCATGTGAATTAAATGTTTCTAAATTGCTTTAGCTTATTGAATTACATCATTACTCATGCCTAAATTGTAATAAATTATTGGTGTGGTGGTGGCTTCTGATTCATGTCCTTTGAACAACAAAGTGTGAAGAATTGAAGTATGATTGTGATGTATGTATATGAATGTGAAATCAATGAAGGTAATGTGATAATGTCTTGAATATAATTGTGTTTTAATTGAAATAATATTTATCAATTTGACACTTATGAATGTTGATGATGGAATGTGAAGGGTTCTTCAATATAGTGTATATCTTGAAATTAGTAGGCCTATGCATCCTCCTCTTGTATAAAGGGATGTATTGTTGATTGTTAAATCTTGGGATCGGTGGGCTTATGTCACCCTTACATTAATGATGTTAATAAACTTTGGGATCAGTAGGATTATGTCACCCTACCATAAATGGTAATGATGAACTTTGAATCGGTAGGCCTATGACACCCTTTCAGGAGGATTCAATGAGATTTCCTAATGTACCTTGATTCGCTAGGCTTATGGCGCCCTTTAATGTGTTAATCAATGTACCTTGAGTTGGTAGGCTAATATCACCCTCTCATATGTAAAAATGTTAAAATAATTAAATATTTTATGTGAATGGAGTCTAAGCACCGAGTGAATATGGTAAGATAGAAACTTTCCAAATGTTAGGCAAGGGTTCCAATGAACATCTTCTTATCCCATAATTATGTGACCACATAGGTATAGCTAGTGCATCCACATAAGATGAAAATGTACTTAGTTCTACCTTAGGCAAGCCGGACACCATTCTTCGGTGTGGGATTATATGACACCGGATTTCAAATTTAGCTCTCATGGTATATGTCGTTTAAAGGTGTATTTTTTCCATTATGTGAGATGTGAATTATGGTTTATTGAGAAGTTTATGAAGTGTGGGTGGTAGTATCAGATAATTTCCTTGCATTGCACGAGTAGGCTTTGAGAGGGCTATAGTGAGTTCTATAATGTCTTAATGACTAATGTATGAATAGGCCCTTAGTGAAGCTAATGAAGAATGTTAAAATTAAGTGTCGAATGTAATGATGCATGCTTTAATTGGATTGTATTCATGAGTTTCTTCCTTGTCATGGATTATGAAATGTTTTTGTTCCTTATGTATGAATATTGTTAAGGATGAAAAGGAGGAACATAAATTCACTTTTGGTGACCTTAATGTAGTACTTAGTGTGGATGGTGGTATGAGACACTATTCATACATTGCACAAATTATAGCTTAGGGTTACTTAAGGTGAAAGCTTCATGAGATGAAATGGCTTATATTTTGATTATATTGTATCTTATGCCTCTTACACTTGTGTAAATGATTTTTTTAAAAAAAATTAACATAATAAATGGTTTTGAATATAATGTCCTTTTAATCATGATTTTTGCATAGTTATCATACTTAGTACATTCTTCCATGCATTCTAACCCATATTTCTCTTATTTTAGTGCAAGTGTAGGTACCGACGAGTGAGTTGCTATTCGTCTAGTTCAAGGGCTTATATTGAGTTCTTCCAAGGCTAATGGTATGTTCTCATACATTTGAGGACATATACTTTATTGAAGTTTCGTTCTTTCATGTAATAGACATTTTTAGACTTTCTATTGTAAAGGGTTGTGACCCTACTTTTGTTTCAAAGATTGTTTTTAGATGTCCATGTGAGACTAATAGACTTCCGTTGTTTTAAATGTTGATTTTCAATTGTATAGATGTAAAAGAAAGGTTTTAATTATGCATTATTTTGATTATCATATGGTAGGAGTGCTATGAGGCTTGTATGAGGCTCTTTAGAGTCTTGTACATCGTCTGACGTCTAGGGGGTACCGTTGGTTCATTACACATGGTCATCATTTAAACCTAACTCTCAAGGTAAACTAACCACGTGCTTCATTCTCAACCAATTATAGTCATATAACTTCAAGTAAACTCAATCTCAATAGCACTCAACCATGATCCATCATATAAGACCTAATCAAATTCATTCATGTCTACAAGATTTACTTGTAAGAAATTCATATCTAGGCCATCTAATCTATGGCAGTTCATCAATCTTAGGAGATCCCATCTAAACTCTAAATTTGTCTCTTTTCATGGCTTAACACTTGACCATATCAGTTTCACCCTAGAATCTTAGGTTAATCAAGAAAACATGTATATTCATACTAAAATCATGTAATTTCATCATAATAAACCCACATCCACTAAATTTGATCAACTATTACATACATAATTCGATCACATTTTACTAGTATCAACCAACATCTACACTTGGGATCCAATAAAGAGGGGAATTCATGGGTTCTTTGTTATTTCATCATTGAAGCAATATTAATTCATCAATTTAATGATGATATAAATCAATTAAGTCATTGAAATTATTTTTGAAAATGAATCCATGACTTAGAGTGAATACCCAACTTTTGAGAATCGAAAAGCTTTGAAATCTGGTTTTGGAAGGGCTATATTGGTGAAGGCTACCCATAGATGAAAAGACATAATACTTTGATAATGAATCTTCAAAGAATTTGAGGAAGAATTTTCTAATTCTCCAAACCCTAGATCCAATTCTACTCTTCTTCTTCTTAGAGTTTTAGAGAGAGAAATATTGTGTGGAAGAAGATCTTTTTGATTTGATTTGGTTCTTGGGGTTAACGAAGTAAATGGGGTGGTTTATGAATTAAAATAATATTTATATGTGTATAAAGTCCATATAAAACGACCCCAATTTAAAACCAACTAAAAAGGAATTGACCAAAAAGATCCTCCTTAGGCAGCCCACTCCCAGGAATCACGACAAGGCTTACGAGCGGTGGTCCTGCCCGTGGTTCTTGAGCAGTGGCTGAGATTTAGTAACTTGGTCTCCACAATTCTAAGGCATGACTACAATTCTTCCCACGAGTCTTGGTTATGACCACTGGCCGTAAAGTGGCTCGTGCTCCTTAGGTAGTAGCTTGGCCACAAGGCCTTGCCTTCCACCATTCTAAGAGAGCTTAACGAGACCTCCCATGAACCATGGTCAAGACCACATATATCAATAAGTCACAATAAATGTAGACTCTTAATCGTGAACATAAATTTAAAATACATGAAGTATGTACCACATGATTACAATAACTTACACCGATTCTCTCATAGAACCCACACACCATTTGTTAATGTAATGGGTTGTTACCCGAGCCAACCATTGTTAGTGTACCGGTGTGGTACTTGGGCCAATCATTATTAGAGTATCGAATTAGTACCCCAGCTAACCTTTAATAAATTTGTATTGGTGCTGTACCAAAGTCAATCTTTAGTAAACTTGTACCGACGTAGTAGCTGAGCCAACCAACAGACACAAACAACATGTACATTACACTCAAAATGAGCGACCACGCCTTGAAGCCACAAGTAAATTAGACATGTTTATTGCATGATATTATCAATATGATGTCATTTTATATTCACCATTTATGTGTTTCCCTGCATGAATTGCACAAGTAATACTAAAGAAGTTAACACGAAATATTGCATCCATAAAAATAAACAACTGTCACCTGCCTCGAACCAAGCCTTGAAAACTCTAATGAACTTGAGCTTTCATTTTCTGCATTATCTTGGATTCTTCTTGGTCTAAAACAATAAAATAACACATTAATCGATGACTAATGGACTAACAATAGTTGGATTATACTAGGCCATTTTCATGATCATTCCACTTAGTCAGAACTTTTTCCCATCATTAATTCAAGTTAAACCTCCCCCGAGAGTAACACTCTGGAGTCTAAGAATCCAGAATCGAATTACAAGTCAATGGAGTAATTAAACATCTTACCTTTATAAGAATAATGATGGAAAACATATGAAAATGCCCTAAGTCACCTCTGTAATTCCCCCAAAATGAGACAGCCAAATAATAATTGGTTTTGGGACTTCTTCGCACAATAACCCGGCTTACACTGATATATTGTCCCAATCTGTTAAAGCATCCCTCCATCACCTCACACAGATTCCATATGTGACTTGCCTATCATAATATTTTCAAGTTACTACTCAAAATGTTTTCTAGCCCAAATCTTTCACCGTCTGTCTAACCATAATGACCATATATGGTCATTATATTAGATACCAATTTACTCAGCGCTCGTCCTTGAGCAATAAAGCAAAAAAAAAAAAACTTAGCTAATGAGAGTGGAAAAAGTGTCGCACCTGAATCCTCAACCATGTGAGGATACTTGTCCCATATTTCCCTTGTAGCCTCCTCAACGGGACGATGCTTCCACTAAACCTTTACTAATTTTATTTCTTTTGTTCTCAACTCCCAGACATCCCAATCAATAATTGCGACTAGGTATTCCTTACACTTCAAATCCTTCTCTAGTACTAGAGAGTCCTACTTAAAGATATTGTAATGACCTAAAGCACACCCTAGTCATTACCGAATTCGTCGTCCTCGAAGAGGACTAAGACAAGCCTCTTATCATTTGTCATCACATATCATAGGTTAAAATGTGCGAAAAATTAAAACTTTTACTTATATAATAATGAGATTTACATAGACCTCTACATAGGAAGCATACATAGGCTTCTCACTTAGGCAACATAATAATATATAAAAATTTAGTCTAAATCTTTGTCTAATAACAAAACCATCTAAACAAAGTCAAACAATCCGGGCAAAGCCGTTACACAAATCTATAATTGCCACTTAGGGATTACATCAATGTTTATACAATAGGAGAAAAGAAAGTCTTTAGACAATACAAATATGACTAAGATAGAATATATGGTAGCATCCTCGAACTAGAAGGCATACCAAAACTTGGAGAGTCTAGTCCAAGCTTCTTGCTTTAACCTCAAGGTACCTTAATGGCCCGAACCTACAATGTTCGGGAAAAAGGGAAGAAACATGAGTTGCTACAAAACACATGTACTAATTATGGTCCCTATGCATAAAAATCATTAATCCATGAGAAAATGCACAATTTAGTCAAAACCATGCATAATGTCCAACAATTCAATATACACATATAGAGAACATCATAATCATATCAACATAAAAGTAACTAAAGTAATAACTGTGCAATGCCAAGAATAAATCCTCATAACCCTATCCAAAGCTAAGTATCACACTAAGCAACCCACTTCATACTTGAAATACATTTTCATAACATGATTCATACATCAATACTTACTCATAACTTATCAACATAACCATAATCACAAAAGAACACTACTAGGACTGTCTCTTAGGATCCCATATGTGCAATGTGTAAGAGATGTCACATACCCTCCCTCACACCATGTAGTAACCTTTAAGACAACCCTAATAAGAGTTCACATACATAAATTATTCATTTGGTTTTACATTAGGGAAAGAAGTGCAATAACCGACATGAGACCATGTGAGATACATGAAATCCGGTGTTCTACTCACACATCAAAAAGAGAGGGTTAACACTTCCCTAAGGTGCAACCATTCGTACGTAGTTATCTAGGTGGATCCACTAAGCTAGAGTTCTATGTGGTTACATATTAAGAGTCAAGAAAATTATTGCTAGAAACCTTGACTTACTAACGTGGATATTTCCATCTCATGAAACAACACATAATTAGGGGATCCAGACTTCCTAACGTGAGGAAACCCATGTGGGAGGCTGGACTTACTAACGTGAGAGCTCCATCTCATTTACATTTTTGGTGCTAAGCAATTATTCGATTTAGTAATCATATCATTTCATCATACAAGTTCACATTAGTCTATTCTTAGACCTCTATGTAGACATATTATCATATCTAGCTCATAGGTCATCACAAGTGAGAACTATCCTTTCACTTTAGACACTACCTCATAAGTGAGTAAACCTTTCACTTAACACTTTATTATAATCATGAGAAAATACTTTCAATCATACAATAATCATACCATAACATACTTTCATAATTCATAACCAATTCAACAGTCTAGGTTTAGGGATGAGTAATACTTAGCATCAACATCATAACTACACATTAGACTTAGAAGCATTACTATCTAAGTAAGTCATAATTCATAATTGACTTCAAGAAGAACCAATCAACGTACCTCATTGACCTTCCAATAACCTTCATACTTCTATTACCAAGAATAAATTACCAATTAGATAAACGAGGTAAATCAAAGAAGAAATTACATAATTAACAACAATGTAGTAATCAACATATTCATAATCTTCATAATTCACCATATCAATTCAAGGTTTTCATGAAATTGGAGAAGAGACACGGGTCTAGGGAAATATCATAGGAAATCATCAATTAGCCATCAATTTATACTTAAACAAAATTAGTTCATCATAATTCATCTTAATTGATTTTTAATTTCATTTTTCAAAGAAGACCCATGTGTAGAAGAAAAACCTAGATTTGGGGGATTTAGAAATCATCTTTTGGAGGGACTTCTTGGGGAAAATGATCCCAAGAGTTAAAGAAATAATACCTTAAAAATTATAAATCCACGAAGTTGGGTTGGAAACTTGAAGGCTTGATCTTCGTTTTAGAGCTCTATTGGTGTTCAATGGAGGTTTTGGAGGAAGAGAGTATTTGGGAGAGATGAAAGTGATTTTTGATTTCAACTTTTGAAACTTGATTTAGGTGTTAAAATTGAACTAAAACTGAACCTAATACCATATATAGGCATCCATTAAATTACCCGAATTACCCCTCGCTTAAATGGGTTTTTTTGTGAAGTCAAAATGCTTAAAATACAACATTTACGAATCTGGGATGTGGCTGCGCATCGCGGGGTTGATTTCATGATTCATTTTTGAAATCCGGGTTAAAAAAAGTGAGCATCGTGTAGGACCCGCGTCACGAGGAAAATTTCAAATCTCCCTGTGATGGCTGCGCGTCGCGCAATAGCCATTAAAATTATGCTGCACGCACGCTGCTTTGGCAGCCGGATCGCCTAAGTTTGGGTCCTCCCCGAGGACCCTTCCGATGGTCATTGGGGTGTCATGGATGTAATTTTTGACCCTTTATACTACTCTCTACCTATTCAAAGTCTTTTTACAAGTTTTGGACTTCATATCACCCTCCGAAACCTTCACCAAACACATGGACATCAACTAGTTCAATTTAGCTAGTTTTCGGATGTCAAGACGTTTCTTCAATGCTATGGATCCAATACTTCTCAAACAATTTATTTACACTATTTTAGGTCTAAAATTATTATTATACAACATATGAATCTCTACTATAGGTCATGGAAATTACGGGGTGTTACAAATATAGTTTCAATCCATATGATACTTATTTATAATAAACACATGCAAAACTAGATGAACTCTATATATGTTGGGTGTTAGTGCTAACATGTAAGCCAATATCCCTTCACCATCAGGAATATCGAATGGACCAATATAATAAGAATTAAGTTTACCCTTCTTGCCAAATCTCATCACCCTTTTCATTGGTCACACCTTTAGGAAAACTTGTTCACTAACCTGAAAGGTCATGTCTATTACTTGGTTTGGATGTTCCTTACCTTATGTTGATCTTACCTTAACAAATCCATCCCCAAATATTTTACACTACCCATCTTAAACAACCTTATGGGCGATCCCCATAGTAGCACCCCAAAATTTTTGTAGCCAGCTAAGATCCAAACCATTCTTCATATGTGTATAAGGTAGTACCTAGTGATTATTAATTGTTCATAGGTGTAGAATTAAATTCTTTAGGGTGAGAATATATTTGAGGATGAATTAAAGTCATAAGAATCTACTAGCATAAAGTTGAATTTGAAGCTTTCTTAGCAATTGAGTTCTGATATAACATTTCACTTGGTTCAACTTCAAACAATCATATCTCTTAGAATATAAAGAGTCTAGTGACCCTTAAATTATCAAACCAAATATATATAAATCTTATTCCAACACCACCAAGTTTTCATCAATCAAATTTTTTAGTAAAATGTTATGCCCATTTCAGCCTTGTCAAGGACAAAAACTAAATATAATCAATTTTGAGGACAATAATTAAAGACCACCCTATTTGTGATTTTTTGCGTATGAATCAATTTAAATATCTATCCTCCAAGGGACTATGTGTGCACTTGCCATAGAAAGTTTCAAAACTTTAGTCCTAATTGAGGGGTTTGTATTTGAAATAACAACATGACTGAGCGAACATATACCTAACCTAATGATACTTTAAAAAATTATCTTACATGGTTATACCTAGGGTTTTATACAAAATCTATCATATATTTTGTTCTATACCTCACCACTCTACTCCCTCTATCCCCTCTCTATTTCTCTATATATCTCTCTTTCCTATTGCCTTTCACGTTCTCCTTTCTCCCCCTCTTTCTATAATTTATTGCATGAATCTTTCTTCCACTCCCACTATGTTATTTAAATTAATATGGAACTCATTAAAACTTTTAAATAAATCAATATTGTTGACTAATTATTTTATTATGGATGTGACTCCCGCTACTAGAAAGACTTGGAATAGAAAGAAACTATTTTTGAAAATAATTAAATTTAGAAAGTTTGACAAAGTTAAGTATGAGTTTTGGGTATACTTCAAATAGCAATAACTCCTTATCAGGATGAGTTAGGTTCTCTACAAAATACCGTAGGATATATCTTTGAATTATCTTTCCAACACCGCCAAGTTTGTATGACGGAGATATGTCCATTTGAAGTTGGATTGTCCAGGTAAGGAAGTCAAAATTGGACTTTTGAAGGGTACTATGGTCTTTCCAATACCCAAATTAATTTATTTCAATTTTATATTTATTTAGGGGTTTAAAATAAAATGGATCAGTTTAAGCACTCAAAGATTTCATGCTAGGGTTTAGAAAGAAGAACTCAATAGAAAAGAGAAGAGGAAAGTCAAGATTCGTCATCTTTATGTGAAATTGATTGCGGATTTCATCAAGGATTTGATCGTACAAGGTATGTGAGACTCTCATACCGTTGGTTTAATTCACCCACGTGCCAACATGGTTATTTCAACATGAAGTTGTCCTAAAAATATTGGAAGTTTGATGCTCTTGATTTGTGTTTTTGAGTTGCTTCGTTCCTGAATTTGGGTTTAAATTTGAGGAGTGTAGTGAGGTTATCATGTCGTTTTGTTGAGTTGTTAGAGTTATTCTTGTGAACATATAGTGGGTATCTGAATCTATAAAGAAATTGAGAAAAACAATTAAATTTAGACGGATTGGGGTTAGAAAACGAAGAAGGAACAAGTCGGGCAAATCTGGTTACCAGGTCCGTTTCACAGACCTATTTCTCAGGATTGGAAAATTTTTCTTTTCATCGCGGAGCGATCACATACCTTTCTTAAAATTTATAAATATTTAAATGCATCTACGCATTGCATACTTTCTTCCATACAAGATATCTTGATCAATTCTCATGTTTAATTATCTAAAAATGCTCCTAAACATCATGAGATCTTTCCTTTCACTGGTATGAATCCTTGAATCCATAAATTCAAATTCAAGGAGAGTTAAGGGCCAACTCAAGATAAGTCCATAGAGTCTTCCAAAAGTCTTTTACAAATGATTTATCTTTGTTTTATGACCTGATTTTTGGGTTTATAAGGAGTAAAGATGGAAGTTCGTTTATTCAAACGAGTATTCATGACTATGTAATCCCAAAGAGTAAAATGTTTTCATATTTAAACTTGAAAGGAAATTGAGATTTCCTTGAGCTAGTTTTCAGTAAAGAGTAAATGCTTTCACAATTAAGCAACAGAGGAAACACATATATCCAAGAGAGCCTTTGGACTAGATTTTGAGTAATTATCTCAAACCACAGAGTTATATTTATAAAATATGAGCTAGTATATTTTGGGAGTAGTATTGAGCACCGTTATAGGGGAGAGTTGATACAAGTCTCAACCCCCATAAACCATGTAGACATCATGGGTTGAAAAGAGTCATACTTTTTAGATGATTCCTTAGTGATTTCTAGCATAGACCAGTGGATCCATTTAGTAGTCAAGTACCATCGGAAAGGTATAGGATGACATTGATAGCGTGAGGCAAAACATTGTATCATCACAATAACTCTTAAATGATTGTTGTCGGTTAGAGAAACTCCCAAAGAAGTATTTTGTATTCTTATATACACAGAGTTATTTGTATTTTTTCATATAAATAACGACTATAATGTATCTTTGCATACAGATTTAGTATGGTATTTCCAAATACACAGAGTTGTTATCCATGTTTTAAAAGTTTTTATTTATACTGCATTTATACTATTACTTTGCATTGAAATGAGTTAGTTCAGTTGAGCTCAGCCGAGATATGCTTTTTCTGTTCCTTTCAAGCTTATGTCTTGTTTTAGTATTCCCCTTGCATACTCATACATTTAATGTACTACTTCTATTTGGCCTACATTGTTGTTATGATGCAGATCAACATCCAACCTTAGTTGATCCAGTTGAGCATTTCGAGTCTTGTGGTGAGCCTCATTGCTATCCCTATTTTTATTTCTTTACTAGTTTTTCAATTGCTAGGATGATCAGGGTTCTTGTCTCGATATCCCTCATAGTTTTAGAGCCTTCATGTACATTTAATTAGATCATTTGTCTTTATATTGTTATTGGCTTATGTTTTGAGACTTGAGTTACCATCCTGGCTAGTCGAATGTTTATTTTAATACTTCATAAATTTATTTCATGAGATTATCTTCTTAGACTATTTACTTGTTATTAAGTCTTTTGTTGAGTAGTAAGCCATGACAAGGGATCACTTGGGTCTAACAATTGTTCTCGAGTGCCCGTCCCACCTCGGATATAGGTTCGGGACATGACAAACTTGGTATCAAAGTATAGACTTTAAGAGTCCTATGGAGTCTATGAAGCCCTGTTTGTATATTCCTAGTTATAGGTGTGAAGCACACCACATTTATAATTAGGAGGCTACAACACTTAGGAATTTTCTCACTTCTTTCGTACTCATTTTGTACGATAAAGTATATCTCTAAAAAATTTCTTCTAACTAATGCTTGCACGTTTCTTACAGACCATGCTTCCATGAAGAGTTGTCAGAGGTCGTTCGGCTAGAAGGAATGTTGAAACACAGGAACAAGGGGTACCTAATGCATCATAAGTGAAATCCCAAGGAGAGGTCGCCAATGCTAAATTCTGTGAACTATTCAAATTCTAAGTCAAGTTGTGACCAATCAAGTTGGACAGAGAGAGAATCGACATGAAGGGGTTGATACTTAAAGGATCAGTGAGTCCCGTTCTGTTCCAGTTATTCCCGGTATGGATCGGTAGGCACGGGGTCTGGGACATGTAATGGGACGGAAACTAGACTTTACCAGTTAGTCTCGGTTTGATAAATACCGGTTTCGGACCCGGTCTAGTCCGATTAAATTAGCTTATTTATTTATTTTGTGAAATATTACCGTTTGAGAGACGTTGGGTAATGGCTAGTGGGGACCACCAACGACTCCTTGCCCCTTTTTACTCCACATTACACCCCCTACCCCCCTATCTTTTTTTAATACCTCAAAGTTTTAAATATACATTTTAACCCTTTTTTTACCTATAAATACCCCTAAACTTTCATTCTTTTCACTCACAAATTCACAAAATCATCTTCTATTCTCTCAACTCTCAACTCTCTACTTCTCGACTCTCTATTCTCTTAAAATTGTTGAAATTTTGGCTTTGGTCTTTGGAAATTGGATTTGGAGCTTCAAAATTCAACTTTTAACTTTCCACTTTCGGCTTTCGGCCATAGACGTCTACGTTCGTACATTCGTTCCAACTTATAATTTACATCTCATTTTTTTAATAATTATTTATTTATTTTGTGATTAATTATTTGTTTGCATTACATTTTCGTATTATATATAATCTACTCACTTTTAATATTCGAATATGGATTTCGGTAAAAATGTTGTTCAAAAAGGTAAAAAAAAGTGCACTTGAGCGTGTTCAAAATATGTTGAACTTTACATCCTCCGATAATAAAAAGACCGGTAGCTCTTCTAGATCTAAAACTAAAAAATCTACTATAGTAAGAATGAATACGGAGGGTTATACACATGTTAATGATACTGTTTTTAATATTGATAGTAATTCTGGATTAGATTCTTATCATGAACATTTTCAAAACCAT
This sequence comes from Solanum habrochaites, assembly GCA_027704765.1. Taxonomy (NCBI): domain Eukaryota; kingdom Viridiplantae; phylum Streptophyta; class Magnoliopsida; order Solanales; family Solanaceae; genus Solanum; species Solanum habrochaites. The sequence continues at coordinate 27,572 of JAKWJA010001626.1, read as the reverse complement.
TTTGGTAATTTTAATGAGGATTTTCCTGAAGATGATGAACATGAAAATGATATTGAAACACCTAATTTTGATGATGAAACTAAGCCACCTACGGCTACTAGTACTCACAATCCCGCTCCTAGTCCTGCTCCTTTTCATTGTCTTCATCCTGTTCCCCCTACATCCTAGGCCCAAGGTAGAACGTTCTAAAAAATCAGTTGTCTGGCAATTTACTACCCAAAATGAAGATAAAACACAAGCTATATGTAATAAATGTAAACATAGATTGAATCATAAAACTGTTGGAAAAAGGTGGGACGGGACATTTGAGTAATTATTTAATGTCATGTTGTAAAAATAAATTTTTGCATGCTAAAGAGGTAGCCGAAGATAAAAATAATGGTACCCCCCTTCCTGAAATTTTAGGATTAGGCGGCTCTAACATGGTCCAAAGACAATTAAATCCTTCTAATGTTTCTAGCTCTAGTTTACCACGGTCATATAATAGAGAAAAATATCTTGAGGAATTAGTGGGTTTGCCATTTAATTTTTCTGAAAATTCTGGATTTATACATTATATTCAAATTGTGTATAATCCACATTTTAAAGGTTTTGCTAGAAATACAGTTAAAAAGGCTGTATTTGATTTTTAAGCACAACATTTCAATATCTTCATTGTTTATTTTATTATAATAATTATAAAATAACTATTACTTCTGATGGACCGTAGTATAAACGGTAATGATTATTTGACAGTTACTGCACATTGGATTGATGAAAATTGGAGTTTGCAACAAAGAATTTTAGGTTATAAATGTTGTCAGATGCAAAAAATCGTTTGTTATATAGCTCAACCAATTTTATATATTTTAGAAATCTATGGAATATGTGATAAAATAAGTACTATCACCTTAGATAATAATGCAAATAATACAATTGTTGTTCAATTGCTAAAACCTTCTCTTTGCCTTGTTTATGATGATGATTATCATATAAGGTGTGCTGCACACATATATACTTTGATTGTTAGAGATGATATACAAATGGTTTGGAATGCTCATAATTCCGATATGTAATATGTACTCGATGACAGTGATTGACATGACATACATGAACTCATAGATTTCCTAAAAGTTTTTTACTTAACTACCAAAAGAATATCTGCACTTTATTATCCATCAATTGCAATGTTTTACCTGATATTTGTATTATTTCTTCTATATTTTATAAATTTAAAAATAAACCAAGATTTGAAGAAACTATTAACAAATTAATTGTAAAATTTAAAAAATATTTTATTCATATTCCTCAAATTTATTTAGTTTCTTGTTTGTTAAACCCTCATTACAAAGATGTAGTGCATCTAAGATGGTTGATAAAATATATTTTAACTTAGATATTGACAGTGAAAAAGATGAAATTCCTAGTTGTCAAGAAGTTAAAGATAGAATAAAAATTGAAGCTAGAAAATTGTATGAATTATATAATTCTAATATAAATGTATCAAGTGATCGATAACCTGAAAGTTCTCGGAGTAGACATAATGAAGATAATATTGATGAGTATTTAGATTCTTATTTTGAACTTTCTCAAAATAATAGAAATGATTTTGATGGATATGTTAATAAGAATCCAGAACCTACTGAGATGTTCTAGAATGGTGGAGAAATCAAGGCAAAGGATTTTCAAAACGTCAACCGATGGCTCGAGATGTATTAGCTATTCAAGCATCTTTAGTAACTTCGGAAGGCATTTTTAGTGCAATAAGGTTTCAATTGGAGAGCATAGGCATTCACTAGAAACAAATAACACTATAAAAAAATAAGCTTTTACTGACGGATGAAATTTGTCACTAATCTATGATATTCTGTCGCTAAACAACATTAGCGACAGATTAGCGATGGATTACTTTCTGTTTCTATATCGCTCGTTAGTAATCTCTTAGAGACGAAAAATGTGTCCCATCACATATTTAGCGACGGACTAATCTATAACACCCTGTAGCCAAAATAGACCAAAGTTATTTTTTCAGAAAAATCTGCAGGTGCAACCAACTGTGGCATTGACATTCCGTAGGAAAGACGACGGTACGTCCTACACAACTGTTGATGGGATAAGAAACTCCCAAAAATTTGAGCCAGAAAAATTGGCTAAGTCTTGATCGAAGGACGGATTGATGGTCCGAAGGTCAGACGACGGTCTGTAGTCCGCGACCGTTGATCGAGATCCCTATTCACCCACTCTTTGAAAAGAGCTATGGATGAATAGCACGGTCCGTGGTGGACTTATGGACCGTAGGTGGAAAATTTGCAGACAGTTAAGGGGAAATGCAGTTGGGTCAACTTCAAATGGTCATAAATATTAGCACAAAATGAATTAGGTTTCCCATGACCGATACACAAATATAAAATTGAATTATCTTTCCATAGACACCAACCTTGCAAAAATAAGACGTTCGAGTATAATGTTATGCCCATTTTAGTAAAGATCTGTCGAACATGTCCAATCGACAGACCCAATGACAGGGCACCGGTCAGACGACGGACCATCAGTCCTGGCCGTCGTTTGGTTCGACAACAACTTTCCCAGGGGTCTTTTTGACCTTTTCCATTTTGTTTAAACCTTAAGATATGTTGTTTTGAACCTAAATCATCAGATTTTAGTCAGTTTAAGACTAGAAACATAATTAAAACATATCCAAGTCAAATCCTTAAATCAAAATCTAGAAAATTAGAAGCAATAGAGGAGAAAAAACCAAGAAAGAACCCATTTCAAGAAACGCCACTAGTTCCCAGTTCCATTCCCAACCCCAAAAACCCAGTAGTTTTCGTGATTTCATCACCAGGTATGTGAAGATTTAACTAGTGGGTTTTTCCTTTCACCCATTGGTTCCCAGTTTTTCAGTCAGATTCTTGATTCCTCATATCATGGATAGATCTAGGGTTTCTAGAACTTCAACAGAACTTAATGAATTTATTAGTTTTATGTTCTAAATTAGTTATCGCTGTTTATTACTCGAATATTAATCACACGAATTTCAGAACCCGAGCTTTGTATTTCTTTAGTTCTTGAATTCCACATGCAGGTAGATCATTTCAACACTTCTGATAATACATGACTCTTGTTATAAATGCATCATTACCAGAATAATTTGGTTGCATATCATTTGCATTTCAAGTTTTCGAGTATTCAGTATTTACAGAAAACTCAGACATATTAGTAAATTTATTTACCAATCTATGGGAGTAACCAACATAATAACCGGAGTTGGACTAGGGTTCAGCGTACCCAATTAGTCCCTACAACTACCAGCCAAGTAGGTTGTAAGTCCCCTCTGTCGCAAATCAGTTTAGTGATCATGCCCGAATGCCTTTATCCTTGGGTAGGGTAATATTGGGTCCTCTCAAACGGGGCTATACATCCAGACTCCCATTAGCTCATATGGTTTTTTTATCGTTATTAGTAGCTCCCACAGATCAGGTCATACTCTCTAACATTAACCATTTATCAGTATATCATCCAGTATTCAGTTTTAATATGTTATAAATTGAGTCATTGCATCCATTTATCTAAGAAATTCAGTTTATCATGTCAAATTTAAATTAACTTGCTTTTATGCTTTTCAGTTATGTTTATTTCAACTTACTCTATCCTACATGCTCAGTACCTTTCAAGTATTGACACATACGTGCGCTACATCTTTTCGTGATGTAGGTTCAGGTTCTCAGCATCCAGATCACGCATAGATCGAATTTCGATCTTCAGTTCAGCAGATTCAGTGGTGATTCCTCATTCTTAAAGGACAACAGTCATGAGTGTCATTTTAGTCTTTAGTCATTTAGTTTCAGTTTTGCTAGATTTAACTGGGGGTTTGTCCCAGTATTTCTAGTCTAGTTTAGAGGTTTATTTCAGACATAGTTAGATTCAGCTTAGTATTGAGTTAATATTTCCTTTGTATTAAACTCATTATTTTCAAATATCTCAGTTATAGAATATGAGTATTCCCTATATTTTTTAGGTTTAATTATGATTTAGTTTCTGCATAAGTTTTTATCAATGGTATGCTCATGATCATGCCAGCAGGGTTAACTTTGGATCACTTGTGGTCCTAGGTTCCGTGTCTGCATCTCGGGGCGTGACATAATCGGTCACTATATTTATAAATTCATTGCTAATTTCACATTCATTCCGTCATTTTTAATAAATTCGTGACAAATTTTTCGTTGCTAATCTGTCGCAACATAATATGTTGTTTGAGCCAGCACATTTGGCAGAAAACAAGTTCATAGCTGGTCCGTCTCCATATTTGTTGCTAAAATTTTCTTTTAAATTTGATTTATTCAATATGCTGCTAATATAATTCAAATTAAATTGCCAAATACCCCAAAAATAATAAACATATAAAATAATATCATAGATGGTTTAAAATATATAGAATATCAAAATCTCATATTTTCGATCAAACATCCAAAATAAAATATCATCTGTTCTCAAATGAACCTACATTCATCAAATATTGTTATTGTAGAATTTGTACTTTCAAAAACAAACAAATAATATAATAAAAAGGGATACGATTTGCACATGAAACTAATTAAGGATCAATCTCATCCTCATTATTATTCGCTGAAAGAGGCACTAAGGGTTTAACTGTTGATGGGTTTTCAATGGGAGTACTCCTTTCTTGTACTCTCCCCATAATAACGGGAAGCAAGTAATTAATAGTGCATAATGCATTTGCTTTACAAACTCATCCATATTTGTTATCACTGTTGATCGAGAAATTGAAGGAAGTACTGATGATGAGGCAGAAAGTTTTTGCCCGTAGTAACTTTTGCTTCATAACCGAGACCGTACCATATATTCTTCTCTTCTTTTCTCCCCCACAGCTTGATAAAATACTTCACATTAATCAATATCAGCTTGAGACACTATTTTTTTCTGCAATATTTCTTCATATTTTTCCTGTATTAAAAATAGAGGGAAAAATGAAAGCATCAAACATTGGGAATAAAATATATTTTGAAGGAAAATACAAAAAACATGCCTATCCTTGTAAGCATTAGCTTAATAATACAAATTGACGCTTCAATTTTAATCTATGAAATTTTTAACAACTATGAGCTAATTCTTTCAAGGGATCAAGTGAGCATATTGTGAGAGATCATGGAGGGCACTTTCGTTGCCAAATCCTGGAAAAGGAACTGACAGACCGAAAAAATCATCCTAATAAAAGTTGCAAGATCCTAATAGGAATGTGTTTCCCCTGCCTAATGTCAAGAAATGGATTAGCAGCCCAATTTGGAGAACCAAAATTCATCTAGTGATCATAAACAGATGCATTATCATCGAAATAAAGAAATAGATGGATGAATAAGACGACAGATCCGCAGAAGTTCCATTTCATGCATATGAACCATATGACCTCAACTAAGAAAACAACTCAATTCATACCTAAACAAAAGTAATATACACTATAGATATCAATATTTTGTGTTTTGATCTTTCACTGCTCAATTATTAAATAGTATTCAATACAAATTGCTTAACCTTTCAATTTCACTAAAGAATGGAGTTTTCAAAAGCTCCATAGCAGTTGGTCTATCGTCTGGATTCTTTCTAAGACAAAGAAGAACAATCTCCTCAAACTACCGTGAAAACACCCTTGTCTTTCATTTAGCAAAATCCATCACTTTCTTGTGTTTCTTATCCCTCTTGATCATCATCTTTTAAAGTGATTTTGGAAATTTCTGTTGGGTTTTAGCAAGTGTGAATGGGAAAAATAAAAGATAGACTATAAAAGTGAGGGAATAAACTTTGGAGGAGAATGAAAAGTCATTTGCACAATTTCAAATGAAAAAGTCCATTTCTTGGATTTGGAAATTTTGGATTTGGCAAATGCATGTGATTGATAAATTTTTTGGACAAAATTAGTTAATAATTTTTTTGTTAAATCAAATAATCCCTGTTAATATTACCTCTTATAATTTACGGGTAACGGTAACATTCCGAAAAGTCGTTACTTTTTCCCCGAAAATTCGTTACTTCCAAAGTAGTTATTTCCTAACGAGACACAATTTTTTGAAGGAAAGTTGTTATTTTTTCCAAAAGACACAACTTCTGGATAAAATGGGTCTGAACAGATTGTCACTGAACGACATTTCCTTGCTGAAAATGGCTATAAAGGAAAAGTCATTTTTTGATTTTTTCAAATACTGAAATTTTTCTTTCTCTGCATTTATTTTTCTCTCAATAAAACCAAAGGTCGATCGACTAGTCTGTGTTACTTGTTGCTGTTCTTCAGTTCGTTGAAGTTAAAGAGTTTGAGGTCATCCCACTATTTCTTTATTCTTTAACAGTTTTAATCCATTTTATCTTGGGAGAAATTAATCCATACCTTGGGTAAGTGAGGGGTTAAAATTTCTTAGGACACAACATTAGTTTCTTGGACGCGGATTAATTCTTGTATTTTAAATTTTTTCTTGCTTCCAAATCTTTGTTTTCTGTTTTTCGGTTCATTAACTTTATAAATATAAAGGTTATTGTAAGAATACAATCGCTTAAGAAAATTAACCGTTTCTGTCTTTGCGGTTTCTTGGAGATTAAAAACCTTATGGTTTTTCTACTCTGCTTAATTTTGGTTAAATTCATTCGTTAACGATAAAGAACATAAAAACTTTATCGTTTAACTCCAGAAACAATTTGTGTAAAGATTTGTTCTTTACTGTTAGTATGTTTAATACTTAATTTATCTGCCCTTTTTGACAGAAAAAAAAGACTAATTCAAGTCCAAACAAATGCTGGAAACAGTAAGTGCTGCAACACAACATTTGCACATAATCGTTCAAATGCGCTTATATCACCGGCTGATAACCTGCAAAGTTTCTGGATCGACTTTAAGAGATGGCCCAGCAAAAGAAATGTTCTTCTCTACTACGTGAGTCTGCAGAAGTTTTCATCAATGAAGATGTTCTTGCTATGTCAAACTGAAACTTCCGGGGCTGATGAACGATTCCTTGGCAACAGACTGGACACACTCAGATTTTTTTTGTTAAAAATTATATTTTGAGTGGTCTTGCAAAGATGACTTGTCATGTGTACAACAATGCCAAACCCTCAAAACGAACTCTGGTAATGCTTTAGAAAGAAGACCAAAACAAAGATGGCCGGAATAAAGAAATTCAAATTCATTGTGGCAAAATTTCTGGACTATAAGATGATAAACAGTAGACTGTCGTCACCCCAGTTCAGAATTTCAGGTCATAATCCATGACTCCTTGCTAAAGGTATAAATTTATTTATGCTAATGTTGAAATTTAAAGTTTTCCCTTAATACTCCCATAACCTTTAATGTAGGATTGATTGTGAATGATGCTTTTCAAGTGACTGATTATTGAAAAGTTACCTCCATTGTGGAAGGACTTTAAAAACTACTTGGAAACACAAACCGCAAGGAGATGACTGTTTTGAAGTCCTGCGTAGTAAGGTTGATAATCGAAGAGGACTAATAATGGCTGCCCAAAAGAGGTCACGTGTAATTCAAACATCTCCTGGAGTAGAGTTTTGTTGAGAAGATCCACAAAATTAAAGAAAAGAAGAAAGCATCTGTCCCCAAAAAGAAAATCCTCCTAAGAAGAATTCCAATGGAAACTGCTTTAATTGTGGTAAACATTATCGAATCGGGCAATGGAATTGCCGGTGTCCTAAGAAGGAACAAGAAAAAGAAGATCAAGCAAACTTTGGCTGAAATCCAAAGGAGAAAATGGATGATCTCTTGCAATGCTTTCAGAATGTAACTTGGTTAAAATCCCAAGAGAAGGTGGATAGATTACTGGTGCCTCATGCATGTTTGTGCCAACAAAAGAATTATTTTCATCATATACTCAGACTTACAGCATGAAAAATTGTTTATGCAAACACTCCGCTATTGCAAAGGTGGGAAGGCTCAAAGTCCTATTAAAAGATGACATCATTGCAAGGGGTGACTTTGAATAGGGTCTCATATGTTTCCAGAATGAGAAAGAATTTAGTTTTCAATTCCCAGTCTGACCAGATGGGATTTAAAATGTGTAACTTTGTTTGCTGTAAGTCAGTAGTAAGCAAAAAGGATATGTAAATGAGGAAAAGGCTACCTTAGTGATTGCCTTTTCAAATCAGTGTAATTGGCAGTTGATACGGAATAAAGATTTTGTTTTCTTCTTACTTGCTTGAGTCCTAAATGTTTTATGGCATGAACGTTTTGGGACACGTAATAACAAAACCTTTCGAAAACTATTTAACTTTAAATATTTTTGCCAAAATTTTGAGTGCAATAAATCAAAATGTCACAATTTGTGGTGAATTAAGTATGGGCGAAGCATTCTTATAAATATGTTGAAAGGAATTCAAATCCTTAGAATTGATTCACCCGATATTTGTGGACATGAAGTTCAACACCGATCACGTGGTGGGAAAAGGTATTTCATAAATTTCTTGCGCTTGCACTAGAATATTGTTCTGTCAGTGGCTAAATAGTAAGGATGAACAATAGATTCATTTTCAGGCAATATAAAATTGAAGTTGAAAATCAGTTAGATAAAAGAATCAAACTGATCAAAAGTGATAGAGGTGGAGAATATGAATCCTCCGTTGCAAGAAATCTGTTTAGAAATGGAACACATCAAACTTACTCTGCTCCTACACTCCTCAGTCTAATGGAATTGCAGAAAGAAAAAATCGAACTTTAAAAGAAATGAATGAATGCATACTTATAAAGTTCAGGTTTACCCACAGAACTTGTGGGGGGAAGCTATCTTACAACAAATCAGGTACTTCCACAGAGTGCCTCACTCAAGACAAATTTCATCCTATGAGAAATGGAAAGGTAGAAAACCCAATTTTGAAATATTTTGCAAAGTGTGGGGGTTTCTAGCCAAAAGTCCAAGTTCCTATAACCTAAGAGGGTAAAAATAGGACCTAAGACCTGTGGATATGTAATTCATTGGATATTGCCACAAACGTAAGGCAATGTTCCGATTTTTTGGTTCATAAGTTTCGGAACAATCCCAGATATTCCATGATAATACGGTAATGGATTCCAGATAGCGCTGAATTTTATGAACCTAGTTAGCCGATAAACTAGAATTGAGTCATCTTGGTGGGGGTCTATACTGTAATGACCGGAAGGTCCTTTTTGGAAATATGACTTATTTCCTTAACTTGAATTAATTAATGGATGGGTGATTCATATATAATGAAATTAATAGATAGTTTAGTGGCTAATGTGATAATTCATATTAAGATCCTATACCATTGTCCCTTATATATTAAAAATAATTTGGTGATATTTAGTAATTTTACTATAATTATTATTTAAAGAAATAGAGGAAAAGAAAACTACCCTAGAACGAGACTTCGTGCAACATCGGCAATGAAGATTTGATCTCCTGGTAAGAAAATCTAAAATTAGTTTCAAATATATTCACATACAATGATATTGGGAGGTTGTTTACATTTTTTATTCATTAAAAAAAATGGGATAATGACATGGAAGTGCATGTGTTGTCTGTGATGTTTGAACTTGGAAAAAAATATTATATATATATATGTAGGATTTTTTTTGGTGGGTTTTCTTGGTGTGGTGCTAACCAATAATAAAGTAATGATTGGGTATTGATGTATTTTAGTAATTTTTGTGTATTGCTGGAAATTTGAAGGAAGGAAAAAAAAACAATAAGAAAAAAACAATACTTGTGTAATGGGGTTAAAAACATTTAAGTCACAGTGAATAGTGCTCGTGGGTCCCTGGAAAATTATCATCACTACATTTTATTAATAAAAATTGGTGTGAGAATTGCTATATAGTGATTAAGAATTTGGATAAGTATGTCCAGTGACATATGAATCATTGGAGTTCGAATGTTGTGATCTATTCGTGGAGATTTAAATTAAATTCTTATTATTATCACATTATGAATTAAGTTTTGATATATTGGAATGACTAATTAAATATTAGATCTATCATATCATATAAATGTCATTTGAATTATGATATTGGAGGAATTGAGATTAAGTCCTAGGCTTGAAACTTGGAAAACTATGATGGTTGAAATGTTAATTTACATCAAGATTACAATTTGATTAATATTTTGGGTGTATTTTTTTAGTTTAAGGTTTAAACACTAAAAGTTGTGTGTGTTGTTTTAGTTCTAAAACCTTATTGGAATATTACTTGACATAGATTCCATTGGTTCAGAAGCTCAACGGAAAGGGAAGGCTCAAGTCAAAGAATTATTATTCGATTGGCTAAGGCAAGTGGATTCTGAAACTCTTGTTAAGCGGCCGAAATTCGTGTATTTCCTTGTGTGATGTTGAGAATGCTTAGAGACTTTGTTTGTTTTATTTGTTTGTTGTTGTATTTCTTGTTGTAAATTTGTGCTTTGTATCAATGATTTATCTCCTCCTGTCATTTGGAGCATGTCTTTGCATTTATCTGAGACATGTGTGTGTAAGAGGTGATGTACTATTTTCCGAGGGTCGTATCGCGCGCCTCGATTAATATTAATATTTTGAGGGACGTAATCACGCGCCGCGAAGTTTTTAGTATTTTATCGAGGTCGTGTCTTGGCGCCGTTACAGATGGCTGGACAGATTGGTCCCGGACTTGAGAGACAGCGGGTTGTATCGTTCAGAAAGACATTCATCACGATATTTGACGACTTGCAATCTCAGGCATTGCACATTTTTATTATTGAATGAACTTGAACATGTGTTTGGCTGATCTTGTGATTGTTATCTCTGTGAAGCTTTTTGCTGTTGAATATTGAGTTTGTTATTGAATGTGTAAACTGAATAGAGTGTGGTTATTGAGTGGTGTTGTTTTGTAAACTTAGGCTGTTAGCGTGAGGTTTAGATGGGCTTAAGGATTACCCGTATTTTGTTCACTTAACTTTGTGTTAAAGGTTTGCTTGTTGGTACCGCGTGGGTTTTGTACTCACCTCCCCTTGCTTCTACAAATTTTTGTAGGTTACACCCGGATTTTTTGTGATAACCTTCCATTCTCTTCGTTTCCGATGCTCTTGTGGAGGATTGTGAGGTAGCGGGGTGGCTGGTTTTTCATCTCAGCGAACCTTCTTACTCCAGTTTTATGCTTTGTTTTTACTGAAAGACAACTTCATTTAGACTCTTATGTTTATTTTCAATTCTAATATTTACATTAGAGTGCTTGTGCACGTGACAACCTATTTTGGGGATTGGATTAATATGAACTTGGTTTCAAATAATAGGAATTGTTGTTGGATTGGTCATTTATTTTCCGCCACTTTTGTTGATATTTGGTTTTCGGCGGACCTTGTCTTGGTGGGATAAGAACGAGTGCCATCACAAATCACACGCCCATTTTTGGGTCGTGACAACATGGTATCAGAGCCCCCAGGTTCCATAGGTTATCACGTTTGTATACAAGCCGAGTCTACATAGAGTTCGCAAGGATTATTACGGAGACGTCTCTACTCATCTCTGAGAGCTAATAAAGATTACTAGAAACGTCCTTTTGTTCATTCCTTTCTCATTGTGTCGAGTTACCTTCTTTAATTACTGAGTTATTGTATACCTCTTTTGACAGATGACGAGACTAGACAATGTTACTGGTGGTAGATGGGAGCACTTCCCGAGCCAGTTTGTTGAGAGGCCCCAGCTTAGGGGTAGGGGTATGATCTCGAGCTAGAGGTCCCGTGCTAGTAGTACGATAGTAGCCAGAGGTCGTGGACGTGGAGCAACACTAGTGAGAGGTCATGCTAGGGAGGTCTCTACAGAACCTCAGTTTGATGGCAGAGAGGACAAGGTTTCTTCAGGATACACTATTGAGGGTGTTAAGTGTGCTAGAGGGCCTTTCTCAGGGTGGTTGTGCGACTACCACACCATATGACTCTCGTACTTGAGAGGGGGCTCAGACCCAAGAGCAGCAACAAGCTCCAGTTGTTCAAGATATGATGGGGCAGCTACTAGTGGATCCCGCAGTTCAGAATGACGTTGCACCTGCAGTTGGGGGTCAAGTTGCATCGATGGTTGTTCTGACAGAGGATGAGCAGCGTAGGTATGAGAGATTTTTGAAAGATGGACCCCACCTCAGTTTCAAGGGTTGGGAAGAGCGAGATGCCTCAATGAGTTTCTAACTACCTGTCGAGAGTTGTATTAGAGGTGGTGTGGATTAGCTGAGTCACATGGGGTTTGGTGGTGTGTGGTTCGATATGCTACACTCCAGCTTTCGTGGAACCAGCGGAGACTGGTGGAGACTTATCAGGGGTTTTCCAGTTGGTATCCTCAGTGACTTGGAGCCGTTTGCCTAGTGCATTTCCCAAATCGTTTTTTATATCCCATGAGCGTGAGAGAGGGAGTCCGCTTGAGTTTGAGAGCCTGAGACAGGAGGGTTTATTGGTTACGGTATGAGGCGGCTTTTCCAGTTTATAGCATGCGTTGGACCGTCTTCCAAATGAGACAGAGAGGTTCCGCAAATTTGTGAGTTGGATTAACTTCCTATAGGTCAGCTTGTTTCGGCATCTTAGGGAGGGGCTTCTTTCCAGTCCATTGTGGAGCCCACAAAGAGGCGGAATTGGATGAGGAGAGAGGTGTTTAGGGACCCTAAAAGGGCCCGTTAATCATGCCATTTTTTCGTGGTGCCTCATCTGGAGTAGGGGACACAAGAGATTGAGTGGTTTTTTTTCAGCAGTCGGGGACCTCTTCATGCATCTATGGGCCCGACATTTGAGGGTGGCCAGACATCTAGGGGTTCTTATTAGCCCGGGTCAGAGCTCGTACGGTTCACAGCAGTGACCTACAGGGCACGGAAATTATATGGGGATTTTCAGGTGTCCACACAACAGTTCCCAGTCAGAGATTGTTTTCCTTGTGGGGATATCCCGAATCATCTAATGCGGCGTTTACTTCCCAGGGGTCGTGGTGGGCCTCGACCTAATTCTTTCATTCCAGACTAGACCACCCGCACCACAGGTAGAGGTCGTGGCAGAGTTCAGTCAGTAAGGTGACAGATTTTCTAGTAGTGGGTGTTCGATCCGCAGAGTGGGGGTAGAGGTACCACCAGGCTGGAGGTGGACGAGTAGCCCACTACTATGCTTTCCCCGGGAGACCTGTGGCGGAGACCTCCGATGTTGTTATTTTTACAGGATCATCCCAGTATGCCATCCGACCTGCGTCTGTGTTTTTCTGAATCCATGTTTTCCTACATTCTCTTATGTGTCTAACGTACTTTTTACTGCCTAAATTGGATATGATATGTGTAGCAATGACTGTAACCTATTCGTGTTTCTACACCCGTGGGTAACGCCCTTCGTTGTGGATCGAGTGTATCGATCTTGTCCCTTGTTTCCTTTGGCTGGGTATGACACTTGGGTAGACTTACTCATTCTGGGGATGATGGACTTTAATGTTATCTCGGTATGGATTGGCTTCCTCTTATTAGGGTGCCTTGATTGTAATGCTAAGACTGTGACTTTAGCAATGCTGTTTTTCCGAGTGTTGAGTAGAAGAGTGTTAGTTTGTTTCTTAATCCTAGAAAGGTCATCTCTTTTTATTCAGTAGCTAGAGATTGGTGGAGAGGGGGTGTTTTTTGTCTTACTTAGCTTTTAATTCGGGATACTAGTTTTGAACCCACCTTCCATGGACTCTGTTCCTCATGGTTAGGGGAGTTTTTTCTCGATGTCTTTCCTTCTGATCTTCCAGGTGTTCCTCCCGAATATGGATATCGAATTTTTGCTATTGATTTGGAGCCGGGCACTAGCCTATTTCTAATACCTCATATCGTATGGTCCCATCAGAGTTGAAAGAATTGAAGGATAGTTTGCAAGATTTTTTGAGTAAGGGTTTTATTCGCCCCGTGTAATCACCTTGGGGTGACCCTGTATTGTTTGCTGAAGAAGAAGGATGGGGACTTTGAGAATGTGTATTGATTACAGACATTTGAATAAGGTAACCTTTAAGATAAGTTATCCTCTTCCTTCGTGTATTGGATGACTTATTTGATCAGTTACAGGGAGCATGTATTGTTTCTCTATGATTGATTTGAGGTCTGGGTATCAATCAGTTGAAGATTAGGGCATCAGATTATCCCTAAGAATAGATTTGCCGGACCCGGTTGGCATTATTAGTTTTCTAGTGATGTCCTTCGGATTGACTAATGCCCCTGCACTTCATGGAGTTGATGAATGGTGGGTGTTCGAGACCATACCTTGGATTCGTTTTTGATTGTTTTCATCGATTACATCTTGGTTTACTCTACGACGAGGAGACCATGTCCTGACATCTTGAGGAATTGTACTGTCAGAGGTTGAAGAGAAGAGAAAGTTTGTATGCCAAGTTCTCAAAGTGTGAGTTCTTGCTTACTTCTGTGAACATTCTTGGGACACGTGGTGTCCCGAAGGAAGGGTATTAGATAATCCGCCAAGATTGGGCAGTTAGAGCTGGACGGCGACCTCTTCACTTCACCTACTGAGATGAGGGAGTTTTGGTGGGGATCAGTAGGCTATTAATGACGATTTGTTTCAAGTTTCTTCTCCTACTAATTGCAGTCTCTTGACTAGATTGACTCGACAGTGGTGATGTGGCATTTTCAGTGGTCTGATGAGTGTGGAGGAGAGCTTTTCCAAAAGCTCAAGAGACTTTGTTGAAATTCTGCTTCTGTGTTTGACTCTACCTGAGGAAAGTGTTAGACTTTACTGTGTATTGGTGCTCAGGTTTGGTTTGGGTGGTGCGTTTTGATGCAGAAGGGGTAAATGATTTGCTTATTGCTTCTAGGTCAAATTGAAGTCCCATGAGAAAGAACACCGTACTAACTGATCTAGAAGTTGGCGGCTGTGGTATGTTTGTACTTAAGTTATGGCGTTCATTAATTTGTAATGAGTGCATTGTGAGATCTTCACTGATCATCGGAGTCTCCATAATATCTTTAGTCAGAGTGATTTGAACTTGAGGCGCGGAGATGCTTAGTTGTTTGAAGGACTATGATGGGGAAACCATTCTGTATCATCCTGGGTAAGGCAATGTTGTGAGATGCTTTTAGTAGGAAGACTCTAGCAAGGGAGTCTTGCATCTCTTAGTATTGAGGAGAGACCCATTGGCTAGAGATGTTCACCTTGTTAGCTACCGTCTTGTCCATTGCAGATTTCAAGAGGAGAGTGATGGGATGATTGCTTTTATTGAGCTCGATCTTCTTTATCGAGCAGATCCATTTACAGGCATTTAATGATGACAAGTTATTCCTAATTCGAGAAAAGTATTGAGAGGGGAAGCTAAGAGAAGCTCCCCCCCCAGGAGGCCTTGTCCTTGACTCTGATGTGTATTGGGATCGGAGACACGATTTGTTGACCCAAGGACAGGTGATTTGATTAGATTGAATCCTTGAGGAGGCCCATTGTACTCGGTATTCCATTCCATCCACGGGCAGGCGGAAGATGTAATCATGACTGGAGTCACATTACTGTGGGTTGTGGGATGAAGAGAGATATTACAGACTTGTTTCTAGGTGTTGACGTTACCCAGCAAGTCAGTGGGATCACCAGCGGCCCGGGGGGTATCCAAGGATGCCTTTTCCCTACTTGGAAAGTGGGAGCGATACTATGGACTTTGTGTTGTGGTTTACCTACCACGGGAGAGTGGTGATGACTCCATTTGGGTTATTGTTGATAGGCTGACAAGTCGCCCACTTCACATCCCGGTTCGGGTAAAGATACAGCAGAAAGTTAGCCGAACTTTTATATATCCGTCAGATTGTGCGACTACATGGAGTTCCTGTTTCTATCATATCAGATCAGGTTCACTCATTTACTTCTCATTACTGGAAGGCATACAACATGTCCTGGGTACTAGTTGATATTGAGTCACCAAGGCATTTCACCCCCTCAGGAAGATGGTCAATCTGAGCGACATTCATGGTATTGGAAGATATGCTTCAGGGCGTCTGTGTGATCGATTTTGGGTTGCAAGTGGGTCATGGGATCGACATTTACCCTTTCGGAGTTTTTGCCAATATAACAGTTATCACTCTAGTTCCAAATGGCCCATTTGAAGGGCATTGTCTGGTAGGAGCGGTGTGACTCCCGATGTGGTTTGATCGGCGGAGCTGGACTCTTTGACACAGACTTGCTTAGAGATGCTATGGAGCAGTCGTATGATCATGATTGATAGTTGACAGTCGCAAGTCGACAGGAGTTAAATAGCAGGACGCGAACCGAAGTTAGAGCCTTGTTGTTTATGGAGGTGATCTGTTTTGGCCTCCGAGTAATCACCCGTGAGGGTGTGATGGTGATGGAGGTTGTGGAAAAGAAGTGTCAATCTTACCCTAGGTTCATTGACCTTTTGATATTTGAGCCGAGGTGTGGAGAGGTGGCCTATAAGTGCTTGGCCACCTATTTGTCGGCAGGTTCATCCTGGTTTCTCATGCTTCTATGCTTTGGAAGATATTCGGAGGAATCCTCGTGCTTTCACTTGAACTCCGTGGAGTTGGGTCCAGACTTGACCTTTGAGGGAGGCAGCATATAGCTATTTTAGATAGGCAGGTTCGCAAAGCTTAGGACCAAGGAGATTTGTGTTTCGTGAAAGTGCCATGGAAGCACCGATCTGCGTCGGGGAGGCAAATTTGAGACGGGTCTGACATCGTGCTTAGCTATCCACAACTTTTTGAGGTCCGTACTTTCTTCATATTTATGGTTCGAGGACAGAACATGATTTTTAGTGGGGGATCTATATGTAATGACCCGGAAGGTCATTTTTGGAAATATGAATTATTTCCTTAACTTGAATTAATTAATGGATGGGGTATCATAGAATGTAATTAATAGATAGTTAGTGGGCTAATGTGATAATTATTAAAGATCCTAACCATTTGTCCCTTATATATTAAAAATAATTTGGTGATATTTTAGTAATTTTACTATAATTATTATTTAAAGAAAGAGGAAAAGAAAACGACCCTAGAACGAGACTTCGTGCAACATCGGCAATGAAGATTTGATCTCCTGGTAAGAAAATCTCAAAATTAGTTTAAAATATATTCACATACAATTATTGGGAGGTGTTTACATTTATTATTCATTAAAAAAATGGGATAATGAAATGGAAGTGCATGTGTTGTCTGTGATGTTTGAACTTGGAAAAAAAATATTATATATATATATGTAGGATTTTTTTGGTGGGTTTCTTGGTGTGGTGCTAACCAATAATAAAGTAATGATTGGGGGTATTATGTTTTAGTAATTTTTTGTGTATTGTGAAAATTGAAGGAAGAAAAAAAAAACATAAGAAAAAAACAATACTTGGTAATGGGTTAAAAACATTTAAGTCACAGTGAATAGTGCTCGTGGGTCCCTGGAAAAATATATCACTACTTTATTTTAAAAATGTGTGTGAAAGTTGCTATATAGTGATTAAGATATTGGATAAGTATGTCCAGTGACATATGAATCATTGGAGTTCGAAACGTTGTGATTCTATTCGTGGAGATTTAAATTAAATTCTATTATTATCACATTATGAATTAAGTTTTGATATATTGGGATGACCAATAAATATTAGATCTATATATAATAAATGTCATTTGAATTATTGATATTGAGGA
The DNA here is from genome assembly GCA_027704765.1 of Solanum habrochaites. Classification (NCBI taxonomy): domain Eukaryota; kingdom Viridiplantae; phylum Streptophyta; class Magnoliopsida; order Solanales; family Solanaceae; genus Solanum; species Solanum habrochaites. The sequence goes on along the minus strand of JAKWJA010001626.1, from coordinate 9,988 downwards.
ATTTGAGATTTAGTCTAGGCTGAACTTGAAAACTATGATGGTTGAAATGTTAATTTACATCAAGAGTTAAAATTTGATTATAAATTGTGGTGTATTAGGTTAAGGTTAAACACATAAAAGTGGAGTGTTGGTAGTTCTAAAACCTTATTGTGAAATATACTTATATAGATTCCATTGGTTCAGAAGCTCAACGGAAAGGAAGGCTCAAGTCCAAGATTAATTATTCGATGCTAAGGCAAGTGGATTTCTGAACTTGTTAAGCGTCGAAATTCGTGTATTTCTGTGTGATGTTGAGAATGATTTGGGACTTGTTTGTTTATTTGTTGGTGTTGTTTTCATTTGTTGTTAAATTGTGCTTTGTTATCAAAGTGTTATCTCCTCCTTTTCATTGAGCATGTCATTTGAATTGTATATCTGAGACATGGTTTGGGTAAGAGGATGATTGTACTATTTTCGAGGGTGTATCGTGCGCCGCGATGGTATTAATATTGAGGGACGTATCGCGCGCGTGAAGGTTATATTTTATCAAGGGTCGTGTCGTGCGCCGTGACAGATGCATGGACAGATATCCCATGGGTCCCGGACTGAGAGACGCGGGTGTGTATCGTTAAGAAAGACATGCATCACGATATTTGAACATTGCATCTCATGGCATGCACATTTTTATTATTGATGAACTTGAACATGTGTTTGCTATTTGTGATGTTTCTCTGTGAAGCTTGTGGCTTGAATATTGAGTTGTTATTGAGAATGTGTAAACTGATAGAGTGTGGTTATTGAGTGGTGTGTTGTAAACTGTTAGGCTGTAGCGTGGAGGTTTAATAGGGTGTAAGGAGTACCCGTATTTGTTCACTTAACTTTGTTTAGAGGTTTGCTTGTTGGGACCGCGTGGTTTGGTACTCACACCCCTTGCTTTTAAAAATTTTTGGTAGGTTACGATTCGGATGTTTGTGATACCTTCCATTCTCTTGTTTCCGAGGCATCTTGGTGATTGTGAGGTAGCTGCTTGTCATCTCAGCGAACCTTCTTAATCCAGTTTATGACTTGTGTTTTACTTGAAGACAACTTCATGTTAGACTTCTATTTTATTTCAATTCTAATGTTTACATAGAGGCTGTGCACGTGACAACCTGATTTTGGGGATTGGATTAATATGAACTTGGTTTCATAATAGGAATTGTGTTGGATTGTCATTTATTTCCCGCACTTTGTTCGATATTTGGTTTAGGTGACTTGTCTTGGTGGGATAAGACGAGTGCCATCACACCATTTTTGGGTCGTGACATAAACTAAACCCGAGAAGAACGAAAAGAGAATGAACAAAATGAAGAAAAGTCCAAGACGCAGTTAACACATTCAAAAAGGAAATCTAACTTTCATTTTGGATCGAGATTTTGTAACATTTCTTCTTGAAAATATCCTAAACATTCAAGGAAGCAGCATTTTGGTCTAACGACTCAACCTCTTGGAAGGAGGATGTTAATTGAATTGAATCAATCTTAAGTCAATCTACTTGGGATTGGTTGTCTTCCTGCCAGGGAACCACACACCATGGGTTTTCCAAAATGACTTTAAAAGTAAAGAATGAAAGAGAGTGGAACGATTGAAAAATTATAAAGCTAGACTGTTTTCAAGTTTTAGACAAAAAACAAAGGTCTTGATTATTTGACCATACTCGCGGGCAGTGATTAGTGATTACATAAATCGGATGTAAATTTACTAGCTGCAGTATACGTGTTTGAAATTCATTAAATGGATGTAAAACGCCTTCTTAATGGAAGCAGCTTGAGAGGCAATTTACATTAAACAACCTGAAGGTGTGTAGTTCTGGTTAAAGAAAAGAAGTGTGCAAACTTATTAGTCACTTTATGGGCTAAAACAAGCACCAAAAAATGGCATCAAAGTTGGGACAAACCAATGTTGGTTCAATGGATTTAAGATCAATGAATGTGATAAATGTTTTACATTAAAGATACTCCCAACAGAGTTATTTTATGCTTATATGTAGATGATATGTTATAATGAGCAAAGACATTGCTAATATAAAAGCTACAAAGCGAGTGCTTGCTCAGTAAGTTTGGATATGAAAGATTTAGGAGGTGCTGATGTGATATTGGATTAAAATTCTTTAAAAAATCCTAACGTCTAGCATTGTCTCAAACTAATTATATTCAAAAAGATACTTGAAAATTTTAAATTTTTGAATTTAAAAAGGGCAAAGGACTACAATTGATGTTAAATCTTCATTCTTGCAAAGACATAAAGGCGGGAAAGTGGGTCTCAATTGGAATAATGCTAGCGTATTGGGAAAGATTAATGTATGTCATGAATTGTACGAACGACCAGACATAGCTGGCGCTATCAGTAACACTGAGTCGATATCACGAGTAATACTAATTTCATAAATCATGTTGGAAATAAGAGAGTGAGGGTGGATACTTAGACTGACACCAAAACTGCTTTAACATGACAACAGATACCAACAGTTCTTGAAGGACGATGTGTGCAAATTGGATACTGGTCAAATGAAACCAAAATCACAAGTGGATACGTTTTTAGTATTGGTGGAGGAGCAATATCTTGGAATCATCCAAACCAAACAGGTAAGCTCGCTCTATAATAGAGTCTGGAATTCATTGCTTTAACAAGGCAGGTTGGAAGAAAGCTGAATGGCTTTGGAATTGCTAGAAGAGATGCCATTTTGGCCCAATACCAATTGGACCCTAGATGCATACATTTGTGATAGTCAAGCTGCAATAGGAGAGGGCTGGAAGGCATTATGTATATAACGGCAAGTCTCGTCACATAAAACGAAAGACTAACTCCTGTGAAGACAACTACTCTTCTAAGTGGAATGATCACAATGGGGACTATGTCGAAGTCAAAAGATAAGTGTCGATCATTACAAAAGCCTTAAATAGAGGAGGGGAGTGAGAAATCATCAACGGAATGGGACTATGGCCGAGAGTGGAGAAACAAAGCATCGTGGGCGGTAACTCTACCTAAAGACTGGAGATCCCAAGATCTAGGTCACGGAGAAAAACAAAAAGTCATTGATGACGTTCAAACATTGTCAAGAAAAAATAAATTATTAAATGATATTTTTAATTTTTTGTTTGTTTGATGGTTCCATTCTCATGATGAGGACAATGTTTAGTAACCAGGATTAAAACATAAGGACTTTTGTTAATGGTTTCTAAGTTTGAACAAGGAATATCAAAATGGTGTAGCTATGGGATAACACATTTAGAATCACCTATGTAAGTGTGGAAGTGTAAGCTGCTTCACGGAGAATTGGTAAGGCCCAGTCGTTAGCACTTAACTATCCAAGATGTGGTCATGCTGAAACGAACAAAAAAATGAGAAACTAAGAACAGTTCAGGGTTGATTGGTGACATATATTGTCTAGGTAGGTAATCAAAGCTCGACGTTCAAGATATCCAAAATATCTACCGATTGACGAGAAAGAGTATAATCCCGATATATGTTTCACTATGAAAAGTTTTTAAAGGGACAAACCTTATTATTCGACTGCGCTTAACTTTATTACAAGACACACCAAGTTTTGTCATTGCATTGTTTAAACAAATAGCCTTTCCCCATTCAGTGGGGGATTGGTTGGTTTTAGCAAGTGTGAAATGGGGAAAAAGAAAAGGAGAGAATTCAAAAGTGAGGAATTACGTTGGAGGAAAAAGGAAAAGTTTCATTTGCAAAGGGCAAAATGAAAAGTAATGTCTTTGGATTGGGGGATTGGATTTGGACAAAGATGTGATTGATAAATTTTTGGACAAACATTTATTTAATCCAATTTGTTAAATCAAATAAAATCCTGTTAATCTTATCTTTTAAATTTGCGGGTAACTTTTTTTTTAACATTCTGAAAAGTCGTTCTTTTCCGAAAAGTCGTTTACTTTCCAAAAAAAGTAGTTATTTTCCTAACAGACACAATTTTTTAAAAGTGTTATTGTTTCCAAAAGACACAACTCTGGGATAAAATGGGTCTGAACAGATTTTCACTGAACAGACATGCCTTTGCTGAAAATGGTATTAAAAGGAAAGTCCAATTTTTATTTTTCAAATAACTGAAAATTTTTCTTTCTCTTCATTTATGTTTCTTAAAAATAAAATCAAAGTGTCGATCGACTGAGTCTGTGTGACTTGTGCTGTCTTCAGTTCGTTGTTGAAGTTAAAGAAGTTTGAAGGTACCACTTTCTTTAACAGTTTAATCGTTTTATCTTGGGAGAAATTAATCCATAACAGTTGGGTACAGTTGAGGGGGATTAAATTTCTTAAGGACAACACCAGTAATTTCTGTGGCTAGGATTAATTCTTGATTTTTAAAATTTTTTCTGATTCATTCTTGTTTCTGGTTTCTTGTTTCTGTTCATTTAACAGTATAAATAAAACGTTATGGCAGAATAACAATTTCTCATAACTATATAAGAAGTTCTACCATATAATAATAGTATTTTTTAGCCAAAACATCCTTACACGATCGTATTCATTTAAGGTGAATCCTTCAATTATGCTTGTAACAAAAACATCCTCGAAGTGTAAAAAATTGGTAGTTTCATCCTGTTGCAAGACTCCGGCAAAAAATAAAACCTACCCTTTGGTCAATTCACATGAATTTTCGATCCTAAAATCCCCCCAACTTCCTAGAAAATAATGTCGAGATGAGATACTTAAATAAGAAAGAAAACCCACCTATATAGAATTGAAGACCAAAATATAAAGATGGCGATCCAAGTGGAAAGACAAACTGTTTTTAGAAGGTGTATTCCTGTTCAGCTAAACACATAAGTTTAAATAGTGGAACAAATAAAAATTGAGTTTATTGCATATATTTTGGTAACTAACCAAATTTAATGGATGATTTAAAAGTAATACATTTATTACACTTTCTAAACTACTTATATTAAAAGTTAACCTTGAATCTAGAAATAGACCATTCTCTTGTATTGTTTGAGACACTTTTCCAATTGATTCCAATGGAATCGACATTTTTTTTTCATTTATAAAAGACATAGATTATGAAAAACTCGAGCAGGTGTTAGAAGTTCTAATCTGAATACATTTGAAGGGACATTTATTTGAATAGTATATTTAAATAAAAGTAATATAGCTATCTGAAACTATTATGTATAAGTTTCTTAGAAAAAAATAATACTTAGATTATACAAAATTGCTGTTTTTTCAGATCCCATTATTAAAGACCGTCTAGTCCCATTTTTCTTGTCTACACTCCCTTCCCTCTTTTTTTTCAGTATCCCTGTATATTGGCTTTTATATTGTTTACATCTACCTCGCTAACTAGCATTCACCATCCACTAGGCCCATATCTTATGGTCTTATCTTCAACTACTGTTTGTATTAGAGGCGGCTTTCAACTCTTCCCGGTATGTCCCGTTAGGTTTACTTTCACTTGGTGCCTTCATGACTTCCCGCTGGGCACCCCTGTTCTCTTCCCATACCTCCCCCCTCTTCCTTATGTGGCTGCCTTTTTTATTTCTCTCTCTCCTCTATCCTATTTTTTTTTTTTTTCAGTATTCCACTATATAAGTTATCTAAGTTAGATCCTCTTAACTCTAACATTAAAGAACTTTCATTCGATCACTCTTTAAATGAAAATTATGTACATTAATCCACCAACAAGTTGCAGATTTAAAGGCTGCAAAACATTAACTACACAACCAAGCTGCAAAATTCAGAGGTCCAAGAATTACAACACACAAAAAAAAATTGCATAATTAAGAGGCTGCAAACAGTAACCTACACAACAAGTTACAAAATTTTTTATTTTTGATTCGTTCATAAAAGAAAGATCTCTATTGAAGAAAAAATGAAACAAATGCCAACCACTTATGATAAGAGGTTATCAGCCAAAACTTGTTTATCACTAAACAAAAATTCTTGATATTCTTTATGAAAAAATGAACAAAATTCTTGATATTCTTTATGAAAAAATGAACAAAATTCTTGATGTTCTCTATTATTCACAAAGTTTTCAACAACTTTTTTTATCACCAAACGACTTGAGGAAAATAAAGTGAAAAAAATAAATACCATATTTTTTCTTGTTAAAACTGGTATAAATAGAAATGTTTGTGCCGAGATCAAGTCAAGTAATACCATTCATATTGATCTCAAGGATCGTGGACAATATATAGATAATAAATTTTCGCACTATAGGTGAAATAAGCCATCAATTTTTTTACAAAGTCATATTGATTCTTTTCCTTTGTCTATCTGCAGCGAGATCACATCTTAAGCACTACTTATGAGGAATAAGCTCTATCTTTCAAACCTATTCGGCTACCATTGTCCTTACATGCATGTAATTTAATTTTAATAGGTATATCTTGGATGAGTTTCCTAATAATTAGTATTAACTTAGTCATAGAACCTATATGAAAGTCAACTTGAATTTCTTTAAAATGTTCATAAGCAAAACAAGCTCAGCTACAATGTGGAGTGTGTATGGTTCTTTGTGTAAATCTTCTCCTAGGGTGATCAATGGAAGCACTGTTGGCAAAACTATAGGCGTGCTTCAAAAACTAAGGGAACCTCTTATGAACCACCCCTTACCTTACCTACTTAATTATTTTAGAATAGTACCTATGTCCCGCGCTGCCCTAATCCCCCTGCTCGTTTAATAGTCCCTTTATTGCCTTGCTCTTGGCCCTTTCCCCATTTCCATCCCTAGGTAAAAACTAACATATTATATCAAGAAAAACTTGATCCAACAAAAAATTATAAGCAAAAAAAAAATTAACCAACAACCATTTGTTTTATAGAAAAAAAAAAGCTTACTGTGGGAGTTAGAAGGGGTAGAAAAACGTGATACCTTGTAATAAAGTCAAATCAGAGCGATAACCACCTAGTCCACCAAAAAAGAAAAAAGATATCTGCGGTACAAAATAAAACAACAAATCAGTGTGAATTTACTTGACAAAAAAGTATATCATTTTTGAAATAAGACATCAACATAAACCACGTAAAGTGAGAATTGGAGGTGTTTAGATTAAAGTAACACTTGGGTATGAATGCAAGAAGTAACTACATTATGCAAATTTGTCACTCTTAATGTAGAAAAAGAGTAGGCAGAAGTAAAACAAACTTATTTCTTGGTTAGATCAAGAGTGAAATGAAGGTGCATACAGTTCCGTGTTAGTTATTTCTACTATGCGCTTAGTAGTAACAAACAGGTCGTAATCAGACTGTTTTGATGGAAAATCAGAGGTGTCATATATCGAAAACATCTTGCCAGTTGCACTAGAAAGAGACAATAATAGTGTTGTTGCAATCATATTGTTTGCAGACACAAGTGGTGACACTAGGATGTTATATGAGATGTTGAGAAAAATCATTAGAGGAAAGGGGGCAAATGGGGGGGTGTAAGTGTTGCTCGTCAGCCACTTCCTCAAAAACACGCACAAAATTGTTAAAGCCGTAAATGGTAAGCAGATGTTCTATTCTCAAATGTTTCAGTTCATCAAAGTCTCTAGAGAGAAAAACTGGTACTCAAAACACTAAACAAAATTCATAGAATTTTTGTTACAAAACCCTATTTCCAATACACCCCAAACTTCTAAGCTCCTATTTTCAAAAAGATTCAACCTAATTCCCAAAATTGGAACCTCACAAAACCCCATTTACCCAAAACTAAAACCTCAAATACTGCACATTAATCAGGTTTGATTTTACACAACAACTATTGTCCTAAAAAAATTCCAATTACTCAACTAAATTCATTTATGATGAACTAAAAGGTATACTTGTTAATGGAAGATTTGATTGTATAATTTGAAGGCAGATAGAGCTGAAAGAGTGAGAGAAAAGGTTTAAAAAGGCAGTTCATCAGATGAAGATGGGAGAAAGAAATGATAAACAAGGAATGTGCTTCACTACATTGAAAAACAGGATGAAGGGTAAGAGCTCACTTTCTTCAGCTGCGAGGTCCATTGGAGAGGTTGAGAGCTCACTTTCTTCATATGAGGCGTAAATTATTGAAATGAAAAATTTTGCCCTAGAAATATTGATGACATAAATTAAATTTTGCAACATACTTAGCAACGAGTATCATTCGTGGCTACCTAATAAAATATTTATAATATTAAATTCTAGCGACGGAATTTTCCCTAGCTATATAATATAATATATACAAAAATATATTTAAAGATTAAATTCTAGCGGACAGAATTTTCGTCACTATATATATAATTTTATTAAAAATATATTTACAAATTTTGTGTCGGATTTTCCGTCACTAATTTTTTTCATCGCAAAATGTTAATTAAAATTTCTCAAAACTAATTTGTTACTAAAAGTAGTAGGACTTTGGCGCCCAAATTTTCGAAGCTGATATTAGTGGACGTAAAAAATATTCCATCGTTAATCCGCAATATATCATAAGTCAAAATAACTCTTGTTATTTTAGCAACAAAAATGAAACTTCATTGCTTATATTGGTCGTTATTTAGAGATTGGATTATGCGAGAGAGAAAAAGTTTTGGTTTGAACCACTACCGACAAAATTTAAAAATGACGTTGATTGTGAAATATATGACCAAAGATATAGTGACGGACGGCATTGAAGTAAGGATGATGTATCGATTCAACTAATTGCCAATCATGTTACTTAAGAAATGTTAAATGATTTAAGAAAAAGACTCTCTATCGTAGCACCGACTATTATTACATTTAAATGTTAATGGTCATTAGTATGATGTATGATAATTCGAGGATCTAATTCAAACAGAACCCTTCTAGAAGGTGGCTGCGTAGATTAGGATATTCTAATACTCTACTAAATTGTTTGTACATCAAATTTCTATTATCAAATTAATATAAATAAAAGTCTAGGCTTATTTTTTGCCTAATTTTTTTTAAACCACGTCTTAAATTTCAATGTTTATATGGAAAATTTAACTTTTATAGTTTTTAAAGCTTGAAATTTAAACTTGTATAACTCAAAGTTGGCAATTTAAAGGGTGCAACTTTTAAAAGTTAAAATGAGAAACTACAAATATAAATATAAAAAGTGAGATAAGAGTCAAATATTTTCAACGTTTAAACTAATATTTAAATTATATATTTATAATTTGAAAAGTTTGAATTTTACAAAACTGTTCAAAACTTTAAAACTTTAAAAGTTTTACAACTTTAAACTTTTGAAGTTTATAAAGTATTAAATAAATTAACTTTAAAGTTTGAAAAGATAATTTTGAATATTAAGACATCAATTTTATTAATATTAAATTTTTAATTTGATCTTAATAATTTTTTAAAAAAAATTATATCCAGCCAGTCCCGGAATCCAGTAGGTTTAACAGTTCACTGGCGGACAGGATATGGGTACAGTAACAATACCGGAACTATCAGTATCGGTCCGTCCTGGTTTCGTTACGGTCTTGGTGGTGTTCCAGGCTTCGTTGCGTTTTTTTGCTTAAATACCGGACTAGCAGTCCAGGATCCAGACCCGCTGCAACCCTAGGTTTCCAAATATCACGAGTAATCCAGGAAACTCTGTGAAGCGCTTCAGAAAGAATTTGAAATTATTGCATATTGCTCATATCGAGAGGGGGTAATTAGTTGTTACGGAAATGAAGGGGTGTCTCTAGAGTTTAGTTTGATCAATTGAAGAATTTAATCAAGTTGGGATGCACCACTTGTGAATTGGGCTTATGATTGAGGAGGCCTCTGGGGTGTGTCTTTCCTCGAGAACTGAGGGAGGAACAGGTATGAGAGTTCCCCACACTTACGTAGGATTTTTTGAGCGTTCTTGAGTATAGTATGAAGTTCTGTCCCAAACTTTTATGCTATGATCTGGAGATGGTTGCTCACATGAGAACTAGGATGAGTTTGTTTGTTACTGGGTGTATCGTCTATATAGTAGGAGGCACAAAAGTTATGCTGATAGGATATAAACATAGAAAGGTTTGTTGTTCAATGTGCAACAGGTTGAAAAGAAGAAGTTGAGAGGGGC